>VXBH01006751.1:85850-111294 GCA_013400035.1 Rynchops niger
CCAGCTTTGGGGGCTTCCCACGCGTTCAGGACCCAGTTCTTGCCCCTCCCGTCCTAAAACGCTGCTGCCGTCTCCGTCTCCTCCTCCTCGTCCTCCTCGTCCTCCCCAGCGGAACCCATCCCAGACAGCCCCGGGTCCGGCAGGGGAAAAGGCGGCAGGGGAAAAGGCGGCAGGGAGAGAGCGGAGGGCAGCACCCGTGCCCTCAGCACCCCCCACCCGCCCTCAGCAAGGGGGGCGCGAGCGCCGCCTCGCGCTTGGTAGGGACGGCCTCGCCTCGCCAGCCAATCACTGCTCAGAGAGCTGCCCACCCCGGCCAATCAGCGCGCCCCTAGCCTAAGGCGCGCCAAGGCCCGCCACGTGGGGCGCGGAGGCGGGTGGGGGAGCCGCCATGTCTGACTGGGACACAAGCAGCGACGAGGATGAGGGGGCGCCCGGCCGGCCGCCGTCTGCTGCCGCCGGGCGTCTGCAGCAGCTGCCGGCGACCCCTCCGCAGAGCCGTCCCTCCGTAGATGGCGGCGGGGGGCGAAGGAGCGCTGAGTGGCGGCGGGAGGAGGCGGCCGGCCTCGGAAGGGAGGAGTGGGAGCGTCGAGGCCCTGAAGGCTCCCGCGGCCCAGGGAAAGCGGCGAGGCGGTGGCTGCCCCGAGCCGCCGCCAGCCAAGTTGGGGATGCCACGGAGCCGCTCTGCTTCCACCTTGATAGTGCCCTGGTCGGGGCTCTCATAGGTAATAACGGCCGCACCTCCACCCCATCCTCCCCCCCCCGGGTGCTTGGCTCCCTGAGGTGAGCGGGTGGGGGAGGAGGAGAGGAACAAGCCACAAAGAGGTTTGTTGGTGTGAACCCCTGTCCTTTTTGCCCTAGGGAGGGGCACCACAGCCCTCTGTGGAAGGGCCACAGCCCCTTGCAATCCCCTAACGTTTCTCACCTGGGGATGGCAGGATGCTTTTACAGGGTACTGGCTGGAGAGCAGAGCTCTCCTCCTCACTAGGGTAGCTGTGCTTTTCCTCCCTAAAGTGGTTGGGTTGATGTCTGCTTCTCGTGGCCAGCAGTCTGTAAGTGAGCTGAAGCCCCTTTCTAATCACCTGGAGGAAGGTCAGTGCTCTCTTGAGCTGGTTTTTGCTCCATCTTTTCAACTGAGGTGCCTTGCCCCACACACCTGCTTTGCATTTGAGTGATTGCCAAAAAATTACTTCCAGCAGTTTGGTGTCACAAGTTCTTTTATTTATGGATGTATGCACCTATATGAAGGTACTAGGTTTTGGTCACAACCAAAATACCTAACAGCTACCATTTGTGGTTTTTGACAGTTTGGCCTAAATCTCTGTAATACCAGTTGTGTATCTTTATAACAGGTCGGGGCGGAGCTAAAATAAGAGAACTTGAGGATTCGTCAGGTTCCAGGATAAAGGTACCATGTGCTGTGTGTCATCCAGCCCTGGACTCTGTTGGGAACATACTTGGTTTTGCTTTCGTGTAAACCAGAGTTACTGCAGTAAGTTGAAGGATGTTGCAGTAGCTGTAATCATTCTACTCTTTTACAAGAATTGGTAAAAAGGCAGTGGAATTGGTCCATGAAAGCAGGAAAAGCTTACTGGTATTTTTTTTTCCTTAAGTATGCGTTTATTTCCCTTTCTTTTAGAAAGGGAATTAAAGGGCTGTTTCCTGGGAAGAGAAGTTAAAATTCAGGAAAAAAAAAAGTAAAATCAAAGATTGCTTTCAATATGTATTCTTATACATTGTTTGCGTTTGCAGCATTAAAAAAAGAAAACAACTCGGTATGGTTTTATAAACATAGGTTATAAAGGGAACCTGTGAAGCTGAAGTAAAGATTTTTGGCAGCATTGCTGTGCAAAACAAAGCTAAGATGTTGATTGACAATGCTATTACGAGATCTGGACAAAACTACAGTAGAGGTGGGACTGAGAAAGGTAAGAAATGTAGGTTTGGGGGTGGGGGGCGGCAAAGAAAAAGGATTGTGGATTGTTTTTCCGTATATTTGGTAGTTTGCTGGTGTGTTTTTATATTATTAGTATTTTGCTGAGGTGAATTAACTTTCACCTTGTTCTTGGACAGTGGCAAAGCTCCTTAAAACAGAAATATCTAGACATTCTCCTTTCTCATCTGTGAACAGTTCCTCCCCTTTAAACTGCCAGACTTCTGTGAAAATCTGTTTCCATGTGTTTTGAACAATTTTAATGAATTCAGAATGTTACACTACTTGGTTTCTTGCATTATCAGTCTGATTTCCACCAAAATACAAGTTTTAATGTGGTGTCTGTGCAGTATTACAATTCAATAAGCTTTTATAAATGTAGTCTGTGAAGCAAACATGTACTGATTATAGCATGGGCCATGCTGACTTCTTACTACTTTATTGGGAAGTTAGCATTTAAGATTTCACATTGCACATCATGCCTCACTTTATTAGGCTTTATTGTGTTAACTTTGTCTGTTACATGGATACATGAGTAATGATTGTATGTTGAGATGCTGCATATGTTACTGTTCTTTGTCTTGTATGTGCTTCCAACGACTTTTTGCATGGCAAACAACATCCATAGTTATTGGTCGGAGGCACTGATGAGGAAGAAGCAATCCCAGGGTTGTGTTCCAGCGTTAAAATAAGAAATGAAGTAGTTGTGAGTTTTGGTTTAGAAGTGCCCCAGAAGGTGGATGAGTATATTTCAAGAGACTAGAAATAGTTAACACTTCTTAGTATGTGTGACACTGTTTTTGCTGTGTTTCTTGCTTTTTCACTGGTACATAATTGTGTTGCCATTTATATCTTCAGTGCAAAACCTTTCTTTCTTAAGAAGTGTTAACCTCATTAAAAAAGGGGTGTAGAATGTAGTTACATTGAGACTTCATTGTGGTGACATTGAATGCTTTAGAAGTAAACCTTTTCTTGTAGCTGTTGAAAATAAAGTGTTCTGTCTGCAAAACATCTACTGGGCTCACAAGTTTTTGAAAAATCTGTTGCAAAACAAGCAAGCTTTATTTATAGCTGGAGGGAGAGCATTTCAGAACCTGTCATTACTTCAAGTAGCTAAAGATGTTGAAATGCTTCTTTTTTTATCGGAACTGGATTTGTACAGGTTTTACTGATATTTCAGGCTAAGACCCAGGAAAGAACTTTCTGTTTAAATGTATCATGTCAATTCAAAATCACATAAGAGACCTTACAATAGAAAAAGAAAATAAGGTGTTTGTTTTGGGGGGGGAGGTTCTCTCTCGCCCTCCAACAGATTCCATCAAATAGCAGCATTTTGGTAATAACTCCACAGGAAAAACCTTGGACATTATCAAGCCTGAAAGTAACCCAACAAAATCAGTGATTAACTGGGCCTCTCTTCGAGAAAACAAAGCCAAATATGAAGCTATGAAGTGGGCAGGTTAGTTCTAAAATTGTGATTGTATGATACTTGTCTTCATATGATAAATCTGTTGAATGCTTAAACACTTTTAATTTTTGCTTTGAGATGACTGAATCTTCTGGTGTCCAAATTAGTTAAGTATTTGCAGCGAAGTGGCCATGTCAGCATTTCTCAGCATGGTCATGCAGGACACTGCTGTGTGAAGACTTAAACTTACTACTCAATTGGTATTTTGACTTCATCCTTTGAAAATGCTGTTGTTTCGTATGTGGTCACAACAGAAATCTGAGAATTGTTAAATATTATACTATACATGTGAGTAGAAATTACTTTAGAACTTGAAATGCAGGGAGGTGGTTCTTTTACATTTACTTAAGTGTTTGTCTCAGCCTTCATCTTTTATGTAAATAACAATAGTCTTCTGCTGCTTCTGACTAATCTCCTGGTACAAGGCACTGTCTGGGTTTGGGGATTTCCATTTGAGCTTTATCAGACTTACCCTGAATCTGTAGCGCTTCTTACTGACAAGTTTACTTTTTCTGATTGTTCAAGACTTGCCTCCAATTGAGAAAAATTTCTATAAAGAATCGCCAAGGACTGCGTCAATGTCACAAGAAGAAGTGGAACTGTGGCGGTAAGATCATTTATATAAGAAATTATCTGCTTGGCAAAAATAACAATTAAGGTATAAAGTCCAGAAAGTGGGAGAAGTACTGAGACAGAAGCATTCATGTTAGGGTCTTGTAGTAACTTAAATCTCCTTAAGAATGCTTTCTTAAGAATTAAACAGTAATTAGCAGATGAGGTATGATTAGTTGCTTGCAAAATTAACTTTAAGAATTAACTGCTTGTCTAAAAGTGTTTCATCTAGTTATCTTCCAGAAGAGGGGAAAAAAAAAATCAAGTCAGTTCATTGGCTTTTGGTTGTTTCTTCGCATTTTATGAGACAGCATGTTAATGTTTTCTACATCCTTTCAAATATTATTGTTCACATGTTGAATACCTTTTGGGTGCCCTTTTTTTTTTCCCTAATATATTTTAGTCAAATACCATCTTCAAAACAAATCTCAACTTCTGTTACTTTTGTCTTCCCATCTATCTGTCTTATCTTGGAAAATACTTGCTGGTGAGTACATGCTTCAGTCAACTGTATCCATTCATTTTGATCCAGCAATCTACACCGTTAACTTTGCAAGAAAAGCAGATCATCTGTTTCAAGTGATTCTGTTCAGGCCCTGGTAATAGTTTCAACCATTTTTGGTGGTTCTAAGGAAATTGTTGAACATCCTTGAACCGTTACTTTTTACTGCTTTTCTTTTCACATGGAGTCTCTTTTTCCTCGTGTGCCTTCCAGAGAAACGCTGCCATAGGAAGCAAAGCATGGAATTGGCACCTGTTTCCTTGACGCATATGTTACTGTTAGAGCTAGTCAAGAAAAACAGAGCATTGTTCTTTAGGTTCAGAACATGTGTTGATCAATGATACTTGTGTAATAAAGGAGCGTTTTTTCCTTTTTAATCTGATATGTTTGCTTTAAGTAAAAAGAAAAAAAAAAAAAAACAAACCAAAAAAAAAAACCCAGTAATTGGGAAGAAAACCGGACACACTTCTGTAAACATGAGGAGAGGTTGAACTACCCATTCTTTTCATAGCCCTCATGCTGCTTGAAGTAAAACTATTTTCTGAATGGAATCTTCACAAGACTACAGGATCGGAATGAAAATAAAATACTTATGCATATTAATACCTCTTAGTTGAGGGGAGCCTTAGAACCTCACTTTTTAGTGTAGCTTTTTGTGTGCATTGTTTTGCTTTGGGGTTTGTTTGTTTTGAGAAGCTTATTGTTTTGTGGTTGGTTGGGGTTTTTTCTGAGCTTGTGTTACTGACCATGTTCTTTTTTCTAAACCATGCTGTTTGTATTTTCTAGAGCATCCAGGGAGCTGCTCTGAAAGTATTTCAGGAAGGCTTTTGTCAGAATATAGGATTCTGACAAAGTAGTCCAGTCCATTCATATGAGTTCTAGGTTGTCTTTAGGTTTAAAAACTTGTCACAGTTATTTAATTTGTAATACAGTGTAATTGAAGTCTGATATGACAGGACTGCAGTTCATGTTAACTGCACATCTATAACTTCAAACTAGTAGTTCTTAAGAAAAAAGGGTAATTGATGTCTTCCAGGAGAATTGTTGCTGTAGTGAAGTTTTCTTTAAAGTTAGAAGAATAGTTACAAGTCTCCTTCAAGAGCTGTTTTTTTGTTGTTCCAGGAATTTAAAAAAAACAAAACAAAACAAAAAAAAAAAAAAAAAAAAAAAAACCAAAGGCAGTCTTTTGTGTTAGCTCTACTTTTTCAGACAATGAGACTTTAAAGCAATTGCACTTCTCTAATTCTATACAGGAAAGAAAATAATGATATAATTTGTGATGACTTAAAAGAAGGTGAAAAGCGGTGCATTCCCAATCCTGTTTGTAAATTTGAAGATGTATTTGAGCATTATCCTGATATTATGGCTAATATAAGAAAAGTTGGTTTTCAGAAGCCTACACCAATTCAGGTACTTCTTCAATTTTGATGGCTCTCTAACTGAAGCTTAAGAGAAAAGTTTATTTAAGTGTTTGTTGTTTTCTGTTAGTCCCAGGCGTGGCCGATCATACTCCAAGGAATTGATCTTATTGGTATAGCACAGACTGGTACTGGGAAGACGTTAGCATACTTAATGCCTGGATTCATTCACTTGACTTCACAACCAATGTAAGGAGTGCTCACGTCTGACTTGTTTAGCTGTGAATACTTCCCCCTACCCCTTTTCTAGTAAAGAAGATAATAAATCATAAATTGCAAAAGAACAAAAAAAAGTATAAACCTGGTGAAGTACAAAACTTGTCCCCATGGATTCCGTTAGTAGCAGTGTACTGAGAAAGCCCAGAACAGTAGAAAAATAATCAATGTCAGTTGTTACGGACTTTGCCTAGCCTCATATACCCACATTCTAAAGATGCTTTATTGCAGATCCAAAGATCAGCGTGGGGGGCCAGGAATGTTAGTCCTTGCTCCCACTCGAGAACTGGCACTTCAAGTAGAGGCAGAGTGTTCGAAGTACACATACAAAGGAATTAAAAGGTAATCTTACTTCTCAGTTCTTAAGTAATATTTTTTCCTACCACTTGTGACTCACCTTGTCTACTAAAATAGTTGCGTTTGCTAAGAGGGGAAGGTAGTAAATGCAAAGTTATTATTTTCCCAGTTTTTAAAATACCTCTTTTGACTACTGTCATGGTGAAAATCTATTTCTTATATAGTTGAAGTTTGTTGTGTTGTAGCTTTGTCTGTTGCTTCTTGTCCTTCTGTGTGGACAGCTGAGAATAGTCTGGCTGTGTCTTCTTGGCATCTTGCTGTTATGTAGCTGTAGACAGCAATAAGATCTCCCTGAGCCTTCTCCTCTTTAGGCTGAACAAGCCTGGTTACCAGCTTTTTGCATGGTGCGCTCCATTGTCTTGACCATCTTGGTAGCTGCCTGCTGGACTTCCTTCAGTATGGATATGTCTGTCTTGTAACAGAGGTGGGGGGTACAAAAACTGGATATTGTGCTTGAGCTGTGTGGTCTCACAAGTATGGAATAAAGCGGAATAATGAGTCTCTCAACCTGCTGGCTACCTTCTCCATAGTACCTGGCTGGTTTTCTTTTCTGTGGGGTTACTCTGCTGAATAATACTTAGTTTCTTGCCCGCCCAAGTCTTTTTCTGCAAAGCCACCTTCTAGCATGAGGTAATTCCATCCCTATCATTGCTTTTGTTAAACTTCATGGGATTCCTGTCAGCCCAGTCCTCTAGCCTTTTGTGGTTCTTCTGAGTAACAGAAGAACAGCCCTCTAGTGTATCAACTGCTCCCCCAATTTGGTTTCATCCACAAACCTGCTGAGAGTGTGGGTCTTCATTTAAGCTATTAAACACTTATTACTGTACTCTGAAACTTACTTTTAGGGTTCGTTGGTAACTTTGTATAGCATTCAGAATTGTCTTGTAGTCATCAAATACTGAAATGTACTTTCTGCTTCCTTCCCCAAAATACTAAGGAGTTTTACAGAGCATGTTAAGTTTGTGTGTAAGCCTAATACCTTATTGAGTGCATTAATGGTTTTAACAGTGAAACATTTGACTTTTGATGGTACTGTTTAGAAAATAACACATCCTTTCATATGTTCATCTATTTTTGGCATGAATGTTTTCAGAACAACCCCAAACATACTCGTAGCTTAATAGCTAGCTGTCTTCCTTCCTTTCATGATTACTTTCACAACGATTCCATCAGAAAGGTATTGGTGAACTGTTGTGGGAGTATCATTCAGCGTTCAGTACATTATTTACTGTGATACTGTCAGTCGCACTTGCTGTGTTCCTTCCTCTTCATGATACTTTCTCATATGAAGCGACATGGTAGCGTTTATTTGAAGAAGATTGACTTCAGTTGAACCTTAACACACTGCTTCTGTAAAATATTATGTTTTTCAGTATTTGCATATATGGTGGTGGGGACCGAAAAGGACAGATAGACGTGGTTACCAAAGGTGTGGATATTGTTATTGCTACTCCTGGCAGACTGCATGATCTTCAAATGAACAACTTCATAGATTTGAAGAGCATCACATACTTGGCAAGTGGCTGATAGGGAATGAATAATGCACTAGTTGGGAAATGGTTAACAGTGTGAGCTTAAGCTTTAATGAAGTTTAAAGAAAACTGTGTAAGTCTTAATTACGATATGTCTTCACATTGAGATTGGTATTGGAGGGTTGGTTCATACTTAGCATAATGGCATTGCAGCTGTGGAATAGAAAAAAGAAAATAATAAAATAGGCTTCTAGCACAGTAAGCATTTTGAAGATTCTAAATTATTATCTCTTATTCGTAATGTTTGCTGTTTTAAAATTCATTTTGGCAAGATTGGTTATTAATGGATGAAATGCCTTTCCCAAGTTGTCTTTCCTTTTCTTTTAAAGGTTATCAGTGATGGGATTTCTTACTAGAACTTGTGCAGTAAGCGCCAGAGTCTCAAACAGTTAGATATTTAAATGTTTGGTGATGGACTTCCTTTTGATCTTAGTGGGAAAATAGCAATGTAAAGGTTGTTACGAGTCCTTATGTCTTCATTTCATTCTTGCCTTTTGCTGTGCTGGACACTTTTAAATCATTGCTATTTTGTGAAATACTTTCATATCTTCAAATTATTTTTGAGTTGTCTAATTGGTCGTTTTTTGCCTAGTTTCACAATTTGGTCTGCTTTCCCTCCCTTGTCTTCACCCCCACTTACCGCTAAGGGCTGAATACTTATTAGGCTATAGCAAGTTAGCTCCAATTCTAGCTAGTTGTGAGCTTACTGGCAAGGCCAGTGGTGGTATAGCAACATCAGAAATTTGGCCATCTGGAAAAAAGAGTATTATTGGAAAGCAGGAGAGTAGCCTCATGTAGAAGAGTAATGTGATTGCTAAGCAGGAGGAAAAAAGGCCTGAACACCTGCTTTCTGAGAACTATAGGAACATTAGTAATCTTTCTTTACCAAGGTGAAGTGTAGTCATACTACAGGCACACGCTGCTTTGTAAAGCGAAGAATTTTTGTAAGTAATCAAAATCAGATATTTCAGTATGTACGGGATATACTGTAGTATGACATTGCTAAAAAGAATTAGCTATCAAAACTATTGAGAAATATGATGATGTAAAGTAGGAGAAAGACATTTGTTGTACTGCTGGCAGTTAAATGATTTCAGAAGATTGAAACCAGTGTAAGGACCATGTTTTGCAAAGTGGATAATGTCTCATATGTCAGACTTTGGGGAAATGCTATGCTTCTTTTAAGTCCCATATGAAAAGTTGGACATCCAAAATTCTATTTTTTTTTATTTTACTATCTATTTTTCGTTGTATTTTTTAATACATAAGATGTTTTCTGTTTCCACGGCTTCATTGTCAATTTTCAGCCAACAAATAATTTAATCTTGCAGCCTTATTTCAGAGTAAAGAGAGGGGTATTAGATTTCAGCTTTTAGCACCTTGGATGAAGAACACTCTTCATTGCAGAGCTTCATTTACAGTTTTCATTTAAAGACCTTGATGAGTCTTGTAAATGCTCCTCAAGTGCACTGAGTATTGTTTGCAGAATTGTTTTCCAAAGGATTTCCAAGGTCAGAGACTAGGATACAATTGTTTGTTTAAAACAAACAACCAACCAAACTGTGTTAGAGTTAATTATATTTGAATATACATTGTACACGAGAATTGGAGGCAGGGAATTGGTCTTGTTGCCTCGCAGAACCATCAAGTTAGTTGCATTCTTGATTCAGATTCGTAGGAACCCATTTATCCAAGATAGGCTGCTACTTTTCATGGTTTCAGAAGGAAGAGTAGGAAATTCCGTCATATATGGCCTTGTGATTTTTTTTTTATAATGTGTCACTTGAAGATTGCTTTCTGGTTTGCTGTGTTCAGTGTAAATCAGTATTCAATCGTCAGTAATCCGAGTGCTTTTTTCTTTTGACCTTATGCTCATAAAGCAGGAATAAGGAAATCAGAGTTGTGCATGAATAACTGGAAGCATTTAGGGGAAAGAGTATACTAAAAAATATATAGAGAAATCATGAAGCAGAATACAGAAGGTAGATTGGAGTAGTCCTTTTATTCTTCAAATGGAAAAAAAATAGTGTAAATCTCACCAATAACTAATTTAAAACAGAGGAAAGAAAACAATTTTCGCGTGAACTGGCCTGTAAGGATTTATTGACAAAAAGTAGAACTGAAATAAATAATATTTACAAACAAGTAAATATGTATAGGTAACAAATAACCTAAGATTATGTCAGTTGAGGGGAGATTTAGTTTATAAACCTGGACTTGGCCATGAGGCATTTGGAATAAATAGTGATAATATCTATCTTACGACTATTATAGCCTTTATTCTTTATTAAGCAGCTATCAGAAGTAAGGAAAGTAAGCTTCAACTACTGTCATCTGTCTAATACGCATACTTATGTGCTTTCTTCTCCCTTTCCAGCAAAGTACCAGTGTGCTTAATAGTTTAGGAGGCTTCTCCTGCTGAAATGGGTGTAGCAGCCAACTCTGGATATAAAATTAGTGATGTTTCAGCCTTGCCATTGTGTTAGAGTCCAAGTAGTTAATGAAATCTACATGACTCCTTTGATAATAAAGAAAATCAAATCAAGAAGTAGAATTCCTGTCCTCTGTCTCTCAGCTGGTGATTTGTTACTGTCTCAGAGATTCACATAGATAATGTACTAAAAACTTTTAATAGAATAAAATATCTGAAAAGAACGGAACAGCAAAATCAGGACAGTAGAAAGGGTTTATTATCCAAGCCTTATGTTTGCACATAAGTAACTAGAAAATGTCAATATTTAAAAACATGATCCATATAACTTTGATTTACATAAACTCTATTTGAAAATTAAAGTAGGAAAATGAGTCTTGGATCGCACCCTTCTTCCTTTGTATGAGACTGAAAGCATTCACAGCTGTGCTTCTATGTTAGTAAATAGTTCAGTTCTAAATAGTCGTAGGCAGACCTTCAGCTCACTTGTTCTCTTTTGGTTTTCTTTTTTACCAGATGAAACAAGTTTGAGCTCTGTGAGTTCTGCAGTGTCCTAGTGTGAACGAGAATGTAAAGTCTGGCTTTTTTCCTACTTCTAATGAGGAAGTAAATCAATAACTGATATTTCATTCTGATATGAGATCTCTAACAAGGCAGAAATGAGATTTCCCCTTCCAATAAAAATTTTTGATAATTTTAGGAGTGTTGTGTGAGGTCCCCCGACTTGATTTGGTTGGGTTTATTTTTGTTGTGGGTTTTGTTGTTTTTTTTTTAATTTTGTGCTTAGTTTTAGGCCTCGACCAAATTATTGTGAAAACAAAACAGTTTTTTCTTCTTTATTGACTTCAAGCACTCTTAAAGGTGCAGTGGATTTTCTAGTTCTGCCTGCAGATGTATTACTAAATGAAAAAGCTTCAAGGAAATTGAAGAGGTGAAATAGAAGTTGAACAGGTTTTGCAATATGTTAGGGAGTGGATTCTGCTATTAAAATTGTGACCATTAAAATGGTCTGCTGTGTAATGTTTTGCTGAAACTCTTATCTAAGGAACTAGACACAATAAATAACCTTGTTCTGAGCAGGTTTTAGATGAGGCTGACAGAATGTTGGACATGGGATTTGAACCTCAGATAATGAAGATCCTAATAGATGTGCGGCCTGACAGACAAACTGTTATGACAAGGTATGTAAACATAATCGTGCTCCATACTTGAACACTGTAAGCATAAGGTTATTGAACAAGTTAACTTCAAAACAAACGTGTCACGCTTAATAAGACTTTTACTACCTTAAATGGGAATGGCATCAGTTTTCTTCCTAATTCTGTCTAGTCAGTCCTTATGAGTCATTTGACAATTTTATTTTCATTTCTTACCCCTTTTCTGATGTTTTACATCAACTGTAAAAACCACTGAATTCTTTCCGAAAAGGAAGGTGTCCTGGGAGTGTTAGAATTTGCCATATCAATTTGAAATGCCAACTTCCACTTCTCCATCTGGGACCGAACGTATCCTAGCCTTCTGATCAGTATCTGTGCTAGCCTGTACCTGCGTTAATTTTTAAATTATGCAGCTTTTGGGAGCTTAACAATACAAAATCCCAACAATAATATTATTTTTTTTTTTTACCAAGTTTTCCATTAGAGCTATTGTTTTAGAAATAAAAACAGACCAGAAACTTGCTTATTAGGTGTCATTGAACTCACTTCTGGCTTCATTAGAAAGGCTCCATGACTGTCGCCTGCATTTTTAACCAAGAAAGTTATCTTCAGAGCTTGAGTGCTGTTTACTAATAACGTCTTAAGATTATTCCTAAATGTTATGTAAGCTCACTACTGTTATTACTTACTGAAGTGTTTCACTGGTGTTTAAGGAAGAAAAGAAATGAAAATGTGATGCAATTAATGAATTGGAGAAGATTTTGCACTCTGCTCTTCTGTGTGTGTTTTCCTGTTTAGTGCTACTTGGCCTGATGGTGTTCGTCGCCTAGCGAAATCCTATTTGAAAAATCCTATGATCGTTTATGTTGGCACTCTTGACTTAGCAGTAAGTTCTGTTCTTTTTTTTTATGTTGGTTTTTTTTTTGTTCTTTTCTTTGGGAGAAGAACCTACAGTTAACCCGGGGAATATTTTGCTTGTAGACACATGTAACTTGAAAATCAATCCAAACTTTCAAAAAAACAGTTCCATGCTACTCTTTTAAAGCTTTATAACAAGTTTAAAAAGAAATTTAAAAAAAGTAGAAAAAACCTTTGTTCTCATGTTTCTGTAACAAGATCTTGAAGTCCTAGATCTTCAGTAGAAAACATCACAAGCAACAAATATCAATCAAATTGAAGTTTGAATATTGTATGTCCCAGTGCCGTGTGTTCTTGCCTGAACCCTTGTTTTTACAGCCTTCACTTCTGTTCAGCAAGTTCTTGTTCCTTACCTACTTTTCCTTCTGAAGGACATCTTTGTAATGCGTGTTTCTGTATCTGTGTTTCTTAACTGCCCCTTTCTTAAAGAGAGTGGAAGCTCTCTACTGAATTCCTGGAGGGCACTTGTCTAGAGCAGGAATGTGTATGTTAGAGTAAGAACTGTCTTTAAAGTCCAGAACTTCTAATATGAAGATGTAGTTGCATACTTACGCTTGTGCATAAGCATGTACATATACATGTAGTTGGCTTTGGTATGAGCAGAATTTACAGAAATAGTAGTTCTTCCGAGATCTCTGCATCCTGGCCAGAGATTGCTTTGAGTTTGGTTCTTTTTCCTTTTCAGTTCCCTTTTTTTTTTTTTNTTTTTTTTTTTTTTTTTTTTTTTTTTTTTTTTTATGATATGGAATGAGGAAACTTAGTATCCAATACACGCTTAGGTAGAAATAAGAGGAAAATGTACTTTTTGTCTGTTCTGTTCAGAGCTATGCTTCTGTCAAAGGGCATCACTTGGCGAAGGCAGAGGATCGGAATTTGAACCGCTCTTGTAGCGCACTTGCCTAATGCATTCATCCTTTATATAGGGGCTTCTTTTAATTAAAGAGGTGACCTCTGGGAGGTAGAAGTAAGGTTTCCCATGCGGAGAGAGAATCTTTCTAGGTACTTGATTGATTCTTCAGCCCTTGCCACGAGGTTATGATGCTGTGCCATGAGAATGCCTAGACTTTTGTACTAGTTATGCAGTATACCTTAGACATTCTATGGCAACCTTCAAATATAATGGAGTAAAGTTTTTTGGTTTGTTTTGTTTGTTTGGTTTTTTTTTATTAACAAACTGTTGTTGGAAGAAGTGGAACAAACTGATCATTTCAGGTAGATTACAGAATCTTCTTTAAAAGTTTATCCTTTCAAGTAAGGCTGGCGTTATTACAGCTTGCTCTGGATTAATATAAAATGTACTCAAAGTACTTCAATCTGACTTTCACTAATATTAGGAATATTTATTTCACCTCACTAGTCTGCTAATCTGTGCCCTCTAAATCTCTGCAAATATAGGATTTGTCAAACTGCTTGAAGATAAATTTTACTATTCTCCTAAAGCAACTAGGAAGCAAGAAATAAGTCTGCAGTGTTTGAACTTCAAACTGATATATATTTTGGTTTTAGAATAGTTTTTCATGGCATCATATTAGTAGTTTTATGATGTCATAATATTGGAATTAACAGGAAGAATATAATTCTAATCTGTTTCTACTTAACATCTCTTTTTGTTGTTTAACAGGCAGTAAATACGGTTGAACAGAGAGTTATTGTTATTGCTGAGGAGGAAAAGAGAGCTTTCATGCAATCCTTCATTGATTCTATGAAGCCAAAAGATAAGGTCATCATTTTTGTGGGGAAAAAACTTACGTAAGTAATCACTTCCCAAGTGTAACAGCTCTTGTCAGCAGTGTGCTGGTAGTAGTATTTTATTTATTTATTCATTCGTTCCTCCAAACCAACTGGTAGTTTGTATCCTTTTTTAATATCACCAGTGGTGGTGGTAAATCTCAATTTCACGTAGCTAAAGTAGACATTAAGATTCTTGGGGATACATTAATGTGATGTACTGTTCACTTTCATACGCAGCTGGTGCATACAGGATCTGATTGGTGTATGGGGTTGAGGTTGGTCATGGTACCATACCTGAGTGAGCAACACAAAAATCACTTATTATTTTTATTAATTTACGTGTGGAATAGTCTTGGTGGTCATACTGTTTTATAATAAATATCAGCTGACCTAGGTAGGGTTTTGTCCTTAGGCACAGCTTTTGTTGTCACTTTATTATCTTTTGGATCTAAATCTACATGCTGCGCCTGTGCTTCTTTCCTTTTTTTTTTTTTCCCTTTCTTTTTAAGAACTATTGCTTTATTTAATCCTAGAGCTGATGACTTAGCAAGCGACTTTGGTCTCCTAGGAATTCCAGTACAGTCACTTCATGGTAACAGGGAACAGTGTGATCGGGAACAGGCTTTAGATGACTTCAAGACTGGTATGTTTGTACTGGTTTCTTTAGCCCAGGTATTTAAAGCTTGTCATGTGCAAAACTTTGCCTATTTGTAACTGCCATGTCTTTTCAATACCGTAGAAATGAAAGTGTTAAAGAGCTCTGAATTATGTTTATTTTTTTTAATGTGACAAAAAAAGAAAAAAGGCAAACAAAAATGTCTAAGAGTTAAATAATTTAAGGCTTGCTTTATTTTTTAAATCTCTGCAGAAAAGTCAATATTCTGTTAGTCTGTGGAACAGTAAACTTAAGTGCGAAAAGATGGTGCTTTCAGTGAAAAAGTTCTGCTCATGATTATGCCAGTAGGGTTACACTTTGGGATTATGTGGTCACATGCTAATAAACCAGAGTAGTCCTATGATAAGGATGCCAGCTGAGAATATATTTGTTGAAGTCTCTGTTCTTCTCACAGACTCGTTATAGCAGCTAGGCATGTTTCTTGGTTCTCCTGCACCCTACTCTTCTACTTCTGAAATACAAGTAATAGTAAAATGGCATTTTGAGTGCTTATTTACCACCTTGTATTTGAAGCTAACTCGGTGTGACAAGCCACAAGCATATTTTTCCTTTATGTGTTAAGAGTAAGTGCTTTATACACTAGAAAACCAATAGACTGGAGTATATTTCCTGTTTATTCCATAAATTCCCATTCTCTTTTTATTGTACTTATTTTAGGCAAAGTCAGAATACTGGTAGCTACTGACTTAGCGTCCCGTGGCCTTGATGTGCATGATATTACTCATGTTTTTAACTTTGACTTCCCTCGCAACATTGAAGAATATGTTCATAGAGTGGGTCGTACTGGAAGAGCAGGGTAAGTGTTTACAAGAAAATAGTAATGTATTGTCAATATTTTATGCACCGCATAGGTGTTTCTCTTGTCAACCACCGGAGCTACAGGTGATGTGGAGTGGGGGAGTGAAGACTCCAGAGTCTGTCAAAGTATATTTTAGATAATAACACGCTGCTTTATGTTTTGAAATTAGTTCACTGTTAAATTTAAGGCAAACAAATTTTACACTCTTCTGTTATTGCATTGGAGTGGATAGGAATGAGGGATGTTTGAAAGCTGGTTTAAATGTGGGGAAGAATTACAGTTCAAAACAACTTCTGTGTAGATATTTTGAAATGTCACTTCCTTGTTTGCTTCTTCATGAGCTGATGAGTCATTTAGTTTCCTAGACAGCCCGTTGGGAAAAAAACATATATAAATTCAAAGTTTTCAGCCTGTCATGGTGATGTAGTTTGGTGTTAGGACTTTTGAATGCTGCTTTCCGAGGCTGGCAGAAGTGTGATTTTTTTTTTTTTTAAATTTTTTTTTCTTGTATATGTGTTTATTTTAATCGTGATATTAATGTATGTCTTTATACTTAAATACGTTGTCTTTATGCTAGGTTTATTGTCTAAAAGTCTAAATTAGTTATGCCTTTGCTCCATTTTAGGTGAATTGCCATATTCTGACCTTTATGAAAAGTTGCTTTCTGTCATGTGCATAGTAAATATTCAAGCCAGTTTTATCTACCAGTTCAATAATAGTGCCTGTAGTACAACTTATTACTGTATAGGTCAGTAGGAAAAGCCTGGCAGCAGCTGTTTTGAAGATCAACAGTTATTTCATTCCTTGTTTAGACGTACTGGGGAGGCGGTAACGCTTGTCACTAAGAATGATTGGAGGGTTGCATCTGAGCTGATTGAAATTCTGGAAAGAGCAAACCAAGTAAGAATACATCTTACTGGGTAAGATTTATATTGGTTGTGGGCTACCACCTGAAACAGTTAACGAAGGTCTAAGCCTAATTAGACCTTTCTTGGTGAGTGTTTGTAGTGTATCGGGCAAAAAAATGGGTAATCAAGTTTCCCTTGTCCTAGATATCCTTAGCTGTATTTTACCTTACAGATGAGTCTGAGAAAAGAACTGGGAACTTTAATCAAAGGCTTCCATGTCCAAAGATAAAGTAACTAACATATGCATGCATAGAGGTCTGCAGAGAAATAATAGGATCTATTTTATGTCATAGTGGTTTATTCCATTTGTATTTGACTCCTGGACGTATGTTTCAATGTTCTTGTTTAACAGCTTAGATGCGAATTATATCAGAAGAAGCTTAACTATCAGTTTATTATATCTGACATTTGTGATATCTGCATGTACTTTTCCAAGCTATTTTTCTTACAGATGTTTCTAAATATTATGGGAAATAGGACTGGAGTTTGATTTGTTTCTTCATTTTAAATAAACTTTTTTCTTGCTAATATATCTGAGAAGAGAGAGACAACTATGTTGCTGTTTCTTGCTATAACAAGAAACGGTATTTTGCCTGACGTACAGTAAATCCCTAGTTCATGCCCTGACTAGAGTTGAACATTTTTAATTTTTTTCGTTTTTCATTTTGGGGGGATGCGAGTTGGATGACTACAAACTAAATTGCTTTTACCTAGGACCTGTAGTTGTTATTGTGGACACTTACTCAAACTTTAAACCCCGAGTTAGGACTTACCCTAAATCTTCTGTTTTACAACTCCGGTTTGAAAGGTGTTATGCCACTTATTGCAAACCGGTTAAGATGCTTTAGTGGGAGAAAAAATTAAAAAAATAAAAAAAGTTTTCCCCTTATAATTTCTTTAAGTTGCAGGGTTTGGGTTTTTTGTTTGGGTTGGGGTTTTTTCTTCAGAAAATATGAGATGAAACCAGTAATGATACTTTGAAGCCACTTAAGTAGAACTTAGAAGTACCCTGTTCTGTATTGTGAGTCAGCCACTACTATCCATGCCTTGGCTCCTGCTGCAGACAGTGAAGTTCCCAGACTTTTTTAACATGTAATAGTTCAACTGGGAGCAGGCCTCTGAGTTCAGAGGAGAAAATAGCATCTCTGAATCCTTACTTTCAAGTGTAACTGTTAGTCACAACCGTTATCAAAAGTTTTAGTTACAGCTGATAGAGGGGAAGTATCCATACAGGCAGGGTTTTTTTTTTCTTTATGACAATGAAAATATCATTACTTCAGTCTTAAAGCATTGTGTAAAAGGGAAGGAGAGCAACTGAAAACATGGTCTGAAGGTTCAGAATACTTCAAAACAAGTAAGGTGCATTTGTTAGCCAAGTATTTTCCATTATTTTTGAATGTAAAGATGATCTCCCTAAAGAAAAACGGACAAAGAAGAAAGATCATGCTGCAGGGATCTTTATATATAAAGCTTTTAAGAAACATGGACAGATTTATTAGGGAATAGGGTGGAAAAACACTGGTCTCTGTAATACCAAGAAGAACATTACGTATAAATTATGGTATCTTTATGCTTTTCTGTTTTCTCATTTGGACTACCATACCATTAGTATCGTGCTCTCACACACTGCAAAAGCTTGCTCTTCACTGTGATCAGGAAGCTGACGCTGAACTAGGTATCTTCCACGTGCTGCATGGCTACGTGCTGCAGCAGATGTGTTGAAGCAGGCTGGCTTTGATAGATTAGTGATCTAAAACCTCTTCTGACAGTACCATCACGCGTACTGCTTTTTGGAGTAAACATAGCATTAAAGTCTGCATTATGCCTGATCTAGTTTAAGATGACTTGGACACTGCCTTTGTTCCGTGATCTGTAAGAATGGTATATGGTTATTTTTCTTTCATTCGGTGATCGGTGTCACTCAACCTAATAAAAACTGTCTGTAATTCTTTGCATCTGGCCTCAGTCCTTATGAATGTGAGTAACTCTGAGGTAACAAAGTGTGGTAATGATACTGTTCACCTCCTTTTCCACATAATTACAAACATGCCAGAAAGCACTGTGGATCTTGATAACATGCTCTTGTGACCTCCCAGCGGTCTGAGAACTGACTGCTTTCTCCTGCCCTTCTTTTCTTGTCTTTTAGCTTTGTTTTATCCACATGAGAACCCTTCCTACAGCAACACTTTATTTGTACTGAAGTTCCTCTTCAGAGGCTCTTAACACTTCCAAAAAGAATTTAATATCAATCATAATGGCATAAGATTTAAATATATATAGTATGGTATCACCTTTTAGTGGCATTGGAGATGGTTTTTTCCAGCTGTTTGTTGTCACCAAAGGATACATTTCTATCTGAAATACCTTGCCGAAATACCAAAAGTTTAATTAGCTGGTTATATGTTGTCATCGTATATGGTGATACTAGCATACATACGTAACTGAAAATCCAGGGACACTGTGCTGATTATCTTTCAGTATATTTCAGTATAATTTTATGTAAAAGGATTTCTCTGTGTATCTCTGCAGAAAAGACAATCTGCAAAGTGACAGGAGCCAGATAAAAAACAAACTAAGAGTTTGGGAACCCACAAATCGATAGCGTTTTTGTAAAGCAGAGTCTAAAAGTTTATATTTATTTAAAACTGACCTTGTTTTATGCTGCTTTCTTATCAGGTAGTTCCTAATGAGCTAATTGCAATGGCAGAAAGATACAAACAATTTCAAATCAGAAAAGAAGTTGAAAAGGATGTACGAAGACCTCAGTCAAAGCCCTCAAAATAACTGTTGAAGTTACTGAAACAAAGTGAGTGATTATAGTTGGTGCTAGCATCTTGAATTTTGAAGTTTCTTTTCTTGGTTGCTTGTTTTGTGTACCTGTTCCATTTAAATAAAATATATTTTTTTAAAGGGGCTTAGAAAAGAAAACAGGATGAACTTTATATAGATATAAATCTACTTTTGTGCTTGGGTGCTATTTTCACTTAAGAAAAATTAATTTTGTTATTTTTTTGTTGCGCGATGTGCATAACTTCTAAAGTCATTATCTACTGGGTAAAAATATTGTGAGTTCCTTTGGTTTTTTTTTATTATTGAGTGCAGTATTAATATATAAGAATGTAAAAGAGAATTTTTCTTTTTATTTTCAGAGAACTGGATTAGTAAATGTAAGCAGCGTTTGTTGATGTGGCTTCAAAATACTGTATTTTTCCATTGATATGCCCCATCTGCCAGTGGCATGCAGAAGTATTTCCAAGGATAACTTAGTTAAGCTGCTCTGTTTGCAGTAACCGATGTTTGCTGAAACAAGTATTTTTTGTTTGTTTTAAAACTTAACATTGAAAGTAATTTTTGTTAAGACTTGTGTCTTAAGCTTTTTTTGAGAGAAGTCTGCATTTCCTCGTAATGGGGGAGAGCCTCACAGGAAGTATGTGTTCGTGGCTAACTAGAAAAAAAAAAACAAACCCACAGCTGTTTTCTCTTGTTCTCATGGATGTAATTTTCTAGCTTAAGAAAGAAAAACAGACTTCACTAGAGCAATGTTAATAAAGTCATGAAGAAAAAATACATTTGAAGGGAAGTTTTTATTTCTTTCAGATATAGTTGATGCAAATCCCACATTTGGATGCCACATTCTGTCACACAGAGTGCTAAGGATAATGGGGTATGTTTTGACTCTTTGGAAGTTCTAGGGGAAGGAGCTATTCCTGCATTTGGCACTTGGTCTGAACTTGTGTTTACTTGTGTCATAAGCAAATGAAAAACTAATAAACTGAATTTAGTGAGGTGAGAATATTTCAGTAAAATTACTCTCTAAATGTTCTTCTGGCCTTCCCTCTTTTGTATTTGCTCATAACTGCGGTGAAATCTGGGCGTTATTTTGCCTTCAAAAAGTAGGCTAAAACTGTGGACCTCCCATGGCTTCTTTAAGAAAAAAAGCAAAAGATACATTTACGTGGAGGACAGCAGTTCCCAAATGCTGTGTATTTATTGCCTGCACAATTTCAGTAATAGGAAAAAAGAATAATTGCAGTATTTCCGAACACACATACTCTTAACCAGCTGAAGAGCTGAATTCTGATTCCAAGAATGTCAGATTCATACTGCATTTTGGTTTTGATAACCTTTTGCCTTCCTCCTTGATATGGGTTGAAGATACATTTCTTCAAGATTTGTCACACAAATGCTCATTGGCACAATACATTGTACTGTGTTGCAGCACACTATCTAACAATTGCTTCCTATCCAAAGCCTGGTGAAAAGACTAATTTCCAAGGCAATTCTGAAGACTCAGAAAAGATAATTCAGGATCTTCACATTGTTTTGATACCATCATCTTCTTTCTCTGCTCACAGTTGCTGGTGATTGTCCTCTGCAAAAGGTCTTCATCCACCCAGTTGATATGGAGAAGCTGTTCTCATTTATGTCCAAGTAACTCCAGTGATTTTTTTTTTCTTTTGAAAGCAAGTGTGGATCTTTATTTTAAATAAAAGTACCATTTTTCATTTTACACAGACATTGATGCGTTTGTATTTGGAATTTTAGAAATTACACGTGGGAAACTAACTATTGCAAATTCTTCTGCATGTTCTTAATATACCTTGAAGATATTTTGCAGGTGACATCTATGGATAGGGACGATAAATATTAATTAAAACGTCCTATTTCTTTTAAGGGTTATGGCTAAGTAGTGCGACTGAAGTATGCACTTTTCTTAATGTTCTTGATTTTTTTTTTTTTGTTTTCTTGTAGCATCAGACTACTGAAGAGTAACTTAATGTATAGAACTTCTGGTTTTAAGTATGCAAACCTAGACTATTAGATAATTATTGTAAACAATGTTTTTAATACCTCTCCTGAAATATTGGGAATCTGTTGTTCAATTCATAGTTTAATAGTCTTGAAAGGAAATAATTGCTTGCTTTGTCTTCCGGGCTGAGCAAGTTGTATTGGGGAATAAAAAAGTGTGGCAGCTGAGACTTTTGCAGACAATCCAGAAAATATCCCAGATATTTCTGAAAGCAATGCTCCAGGTCTCCCGACTGCCAGTCTGTGTCGTTTGGCCACATGACACATGAGTGGAAAAAAGCAGTTTTGACATGGTACGAACAGAATCTGTCCAACTGTTTTGTATATTGCATTTTAAGCTGCTCCAGAAGATACTTTAGAAGCTTAAGGCAACCTTTCCTGTTAAATAAATAAAAATTTATTAGGTACCTTGTACATAGTCAGTTCTAAATATGTAGTTTAGATATTTAAATACACATTCACAAAAGCAATAAAAATGGTTTGGTTTTTTTTTTCAATAAAGTTTTGAATAAAATTTGAAAATAAGTGCCGCAAGAAGCTGGATAATCCTTGAACTATTGTGAATAAGTCAGATTCTAGCAATGAAGAATTTCTACTTTAAACAATAGTTTTTGTGGATGCACTAGCAGCACAGAGCTGCAGCGTTGGGCAGCACCAGCCTGCTTACACAGCCCAGTCTCCCAGATGCTGCTGGTGTAACGTGAACTTGAAGCACTGCTTAAGATTAAAGCTGCCCTTTTGTCTCGGATTTATGTGAAGGAAATGCCACTATCTTCCTGTGGTATGCCACAAGGGGAAGAGAGGTGTGTGTATATATATATATAGTTTAATATACTGCCAGGTAAGGGCACAGCATGTTTGATAACATTCATAAAGCAAAGACATGGAATTATGCATGAGTTCTCTTCTGACTTTCTTGACTCGGGACAAGATGCAATTAAGTAAACGAAGAAGTTGGTTTGCCATTAAGGAGGTTCTGTGCCTCATGTGGGTTTTGTTCCTAGAAGAAACGTGGAAACCAGTTTTTATCAGAGTGAAAAATCGCATTTATTCACCCTGATCCCATTCAGCAGTTCTTTTCTCACTATCATTTTAGAAATTGCCTTGGCATGAAGTGTAATTTCACTCCCAAAGCTCAGGAAGCTGAGTCATCAGATTTTTAAGCTGGTTCTTCTAAACAGAACTGAGTTTGGGGAAAGGTAAATGGTAAATACAAGTCAGATGCTCAGCAAGTACGTGTGACCTTGTACTGCTGTAAAACAACAATGCCTAAAAGCCTTATTGCTCCCTCTAAGGAGTAATTAGTCTTAGATCAAATTCTTAAATGTTAAACTGAAACAGCGCTAGGCAGTGCTAGCCTGGCTCGCACAGGCTTCAAGTAGAATATTCATGTTAAATACCAACCTACAGCACTTCGGTCCATCAGATTCACAACACGTCTTAGAGCTGCCGTGGTTGTTCAGCATGTCCTTCTCGATATGCGAGAAAGAAAGGCGCCAGGTGTTTCCTAAAGTTGGGTACAAGATTGTTAAATCGTTACACAGCAGTAAGTACCCGTGTCAGTAAGTAGAAAAAAAAAAAATAAATACACTTTATAACTCTTTTTTTGCTGAAATTAGCAGTTCTCATAAATCAATGGCAAGATGGGATGTTTCTGCAAGCTAAGGCAGGCTTGGTGTGGCAGCGCTCCGGGGGAAAATTAAGAAAGATGCAGCTGTACCAGCTTTCAGTGAGAAACAATGTAGCTTGCTAGAAGAGTACACAGCTTACTTCCTGCAGGAGTATATAACTTGCAGTCCTACTTACAGGCATGATCCCTGCCTTTTTAGAAGTCTCCTCTTTTTTTTTTTTTTTTTACAAAGCAAAAGGAGGGGATGTTGCTGTTGAGTACAGCACTAGCAGAGGAAAGGTTCTTGTCCATACATCTAACTTAGGAGATTTAATACAATGTTCTTAAAAGCGGTTAGTGTACAGCCTGGCAGAGCAGCTTTGTCTTCAGATTTCAGTAGAGGACAAGCAGTGCCACAAATCTAATGTTTTAAAGCAGGATTTCAATTGTCTGTGATCTGGATATATCCAGGATAAGAGAAAGAGATCTGTGCCTCGAAGGCAGAATACTGAATGGAATCTGGATGCCCTTTTTATAGTGCTTGTTAGCGATCGAGTTGTAGAGAAGATATTTCCTAACTTAGACTTATCGTCTGTATTTGAGGTACCTCTTAGAACCTTTTCTTTCTTGTTTTGTTTCGCTACTAAATAAAGTGATCTGTTTCTGAACTCGGTCCTGACTTTTCTTCCCAGCCACTGTTCAATTTTGAGGCCATCCTGTGTGCTGGGCGGCCAGCTCTGCTGAACTTCCAAAGTCAAGATGATGTCCACTGATATTTCTCCTGGAGGATTTTTGATCTGAAGGGTTATTGCAGGGCTTCCAGCCTTTTTCCTTTTCACAGTTACTTCCACATCTAGTAACAAAGAAGAAATTGATTTTTATATACATATATATATATATATGTATTAGAAGAAAATTTTTTTTAAGAATATTAAGGTTTTGGCTTAAAAGGAATTTATAATCTATCAAAAGAAATACCTGGGTTCAGTCACTGGCTCTTTATCCTACAGGATATGGATTTTTAAATAAAAAATAAAGAAGGCCTGTTGAGGAGTTTTATGAAATAAGGGACACTCTTCTTGAACTGCAGCATTTATTTGCTTGATTTACTATGTCTACAGAATCAGAAATACATAAATGTTTTCCAAGGAACTGCTTCACTGTCAAAAAACACTGAGACTGAAGAGATTTGGCCACGATGTTTCTGAAGGCTTTGGAGAAGAGAGAGCACTCTAAAAGGGGAAATGTTTTCTATATAGACTGATATAAAATATTAAGTAAGGTATGAAAGCTCTTCCTTTTGCTACCAGGTCAGTCAGTAAATGACTCTTAGTATATGGCAGACAGGTTCAAAATGTATAGGTCTTATAGGAGGTACCAAGCATGCGACAGAACCCTTAATATTCATTATTTTCATATGGCAAGGATTGCGCAGTGGAGCAATGAGTTAATTGCGTAGCACTGTTAGCTCTGATGTTATTTGTGGTGACTCAGCACAAGAGCAAACATAAGATACTGGATACAGGAGAGGTTACAGTTATAGCTACATTGCCAGGAAGAGACAAGTTGACCTGAGCGGAAAAAAAAAATCACATTTTATTAACCACAGGGCAATGCATACACACAGCGTAATTGGATTTTTAGCACATCTAGCTTGTCTACTCGGTACTTACCTTTAATGTTTTTTACTTCCTGTTTAATAATTTCTCTTAGTGCTTGAAGCATTTTAAAGGCTGATAATTTTCCATCTTCATCTAAAAATTTCAACAAATACTTTTCTTTTGGATTTCTTTTGAATGACAGATAATAATAGGCTCCAGTGTCATCACATTCATCCAGCTGAAGTCTTGCAACAGGCATTACAAGCATGATGTCAAACTCATTTGGTTCAAATACCTGCAAAACACGAGAATACAATCGTCAGTGTGCAATTTCGGTTTTATTCTCTTTAGGCTTTTATACCTGTTGCGGTTTTATCTACAACTGCCTTGGTGCACTTCTCATGTCTGGAGTGAAATGTGAGCTTATTTCTGTGGCTTTGTATTACAAGATTGCTGTGCATTAGAGTGGAGAAGAGCAATTTACTGGTAGCAGTTCAATTCCCAGCTTTCCAATTCACTAATTTTTAAGAGACTTTTAAGATTACTGAGCTGTTCCGAGTAATGCTTAAATGCTGATCTTAGTCATCCTTTTAGAATCATAGAATTGTCTAGGTTGGAAGGGATGTTTAAGGTCATCGAGTCCAACCATTAACCTAACACTGCCACAACCACCACTAAACCACGTCCCTCAGCACCATGTCTACCTGGTTTTTAAATACCTCCAGGGATGCTGATTCCACCACTTCCCTGGGCAGCCTGTTCCAATGTTT
>VXBH01006751.1:113307-125842 GCA_013400035.1 Rynchops niger
CGCCCGCCCTCCTCCTTCCAACCCCCTGACAGCGTTGTCCCGCCGCCGGACCGGCCCCACCTACCAGCGGGGCGAGGGCACGCCAACGCCGAGGCGACGCTCGCCCCCACCGGCAGGCGCCGCCGGGCGGGGCTGCTCCTCACCGGCGGCCGCGCCTCCGCAGCNGGGAGCCGGGCCCGTTCTCGCGGTCTCCGCGGTGCGGCGCTGAGGCGTGGGGAGGCATCGGGGTGTTTGTGGGGCGGCGGCGGTGAGGGGTGTCCGTGTGTGCCCTCCCCAGGGGAGATGTCCTGCAACCCCTCCTTCGGCGGCATCGGGAAGGGGCACCTGATGCGGGAGGTGGACGCCCTGGACGGGCTCTGCGGGCGCGTCTGCGACCGCTCCGGCCTCCACTACAAGGTGCTGAACCGCTGCAAGGGCCCGGCGGTGTGGGGGCTCCGCGCACAGATCGACCGGCGCCGCTACCGGCACTACATGCAGGTGGGAAAGGGCCCGCACCCCGCGAACTGCGGCTTTGTTTACAAGGGGGGGTTGGGTTTTTTTTGTCTGTGTTTGTGGTCTGGAATGAATGGAAAGGAACGGATTACCCAAATCTGAAGTATTAGGATAAACTACAGATGATGATGCTGTTGTTTTGGTTGTTCAATATTTTTCCAACATAACCTTCTGGTTTGGTACTTTAATGCAGTGTAAGTTGTTGGAACTCGGTATATTTTAAAAAAAAAGATTTTCTAGCATTTTCTATAAAAGGCTTCATGAGCAAATAGTTTATTTTGAGCTTAAACTTATCTGTGAATGAAAAGGTCTACTTGGTAGCTCAGGACAGTAACGTGACCGAATGTCTGAGCGTCTGCCAACAGACCTGCTAAGAATGGAAAGGGAAGAGGGTGATGGATGTCTTTGGAAATCATCGGGGTTTGGGACTGCCCACACGTCCCATAATTTTTGCAGTAACTCCTTTCGTGGCAGAGGGAAATCCTTAACACGCCGCTGTTGACAGTTCGTGAGGCATCCGTGGAGGATCTTCTCTTGGCAGAGCCGGAACCAGACCATCCCGGGAAATGCCGGGTCACGGGAGTCGTTCTGGGTACGTGCTAGTAATTCCGTAAGCACCGTCAGCTGCTCTACGCTAAGGGCAGCCTGTGGGGTAAACATTTCTGATCGATCAGTGAGAAAGTTGAATTAGCCGACAGAAGTGAGTTAGGCCGAGTGTGAACTAAACTAGGTTAATATGTGTAATGCAATGGAAAAGATACATGGATTGGTAGGGTATCGGAAGGTTGTCAAAGTTTAATTTTCTTTAATTCTCTTCAGGCGAGTGATACTGAATTCCGTGCTGCATTTTGAGGTTTTATTTGGTAAATGGCGTGTGCTGCCAACAGCGTTATGGGGCAGTGGTGTCTTGTTACTAGCAGACTTGTGCTTTGTTACCCCTTGCTGTTCTAGTAAACAAGCTTTCCAGAATAAAGGCCTGGATAGAAATTTTTCCCAGGAGCTGGCTTTTCTGTGTTAGAGGTAACGTGCTTAGGAATAAGAAAAATACAAGAATAACTACATGCTGCTTATTGTAGTTACTACTATTAGTGCTTTTATTATTAGAACGCTGACTTCGTTAAACAATAAAAGATGGATAAACCCTCAGTGAACGTTGTTAGTCCAGTTTTAGACAGAAGCAGCAGAATACCAGGGCTTTTCTGATGCTAAAATACATGCATCTCTGAAAACTTGCTTTTTCAGGGGATGGGAGCACGGTACATGCTGGGAGTGTTGTCCTGACCACTGGTACGTTTCTGAGGGGTATGATCTTCATCGGACTGGAGATGCACCCGGCTGGGCGGCTCGGAGACCAGCCAGCCATCGGGCTGGCTCATACTTTGGAGAAACTGGGGTTCGCTGTGGGCAGGCTGAAGACTGGGACGCCACCCCGACTTGCAAAGGATACGATTGACTTCAGCGGTCTGGAGGAGCGTGTGGCTGACAATCCTCCGGTGCCGTTCAGCTTCCTCAGCGAGGCTGTGTGGATCAAGGTGGGATAGCACACATCAAACGCACGTAGAGCCAGGTGGGGAGCGGTTCCGGGAATGTCATGCTTAGAATCAGCCAGGGAGTTGGTGGCTGGGAGAGGGAGCTGGGCTGTGTTTATACTTGTGCTTTAGGCTGGGCCGGCCACCAAACGGACGACGGGTGCTCTCTTTTAACCTGTCTCCCTTATGTTTCTGAGGACTCTCAATGCAGAGGGAGAAACTGCTTGTTCTCTTTTGAAAGCAAGTACCTTTTTCCTCTCACTTCTCAACTTGAGAACCAAACTTTCGTTACTTTCAGAGTCAGAATTGCATGAAATGTGGTATTGTTAGTAGTATTCTTCACGTGCTGGTTACATGGGTGGTTTACAAAATACTTCCAGTATTAGGCCTGTATTGTTGGAAATTTATGCTGCTCGTTACCCCAGCTCTAGAATAAGATTAAAATGTTGGAATTAGAGGTCATTAATAGTGCTGACTAGGAAAGAAAAAGGAGTTATCCACAGAGCTCAGAGGTGGTGTGTTAACGGTAACTTATAAGCAGAAGAAACTCAGTTTTCGAAAGAAAATCTTGGAAAATAGATGGCGTCCTTACATAACATAGTGAAACAGCATAGAATTAAGTATCAGGAGTTAATTTGCACCAGAGCATATAGGAATTGCAGTAAAGAATTATAGTCAGAGTGGGGGCAAAAGTATTATCACTTGAATGCCTTGGTATGTGTAGGAAAGGTTTTAAGGGGTTGAGGTGCAACATTATTACCATTTTGAATGGAACTCTATGCACTCTTTTTCAGTAAAAAATCAGTGAAATGCTTTAAATGGTGGGTTTTTTCCAAAGCTTGAATTTTCCATGTTAATTGCCGGGTTTTGAGAGATTTTTTTTTTTCCTTTTTTCTTCACTAAGGTCTTTAATTGGCTTTTAGCTGCAGGGTCAGCGTTTAACTCCTCTCAACGTCAGAGCTTTGAGTTACTGTGATTAATTTGAACGGTGTGATACAATGCGTTGCTTTAATAGGAATACACCTCCTGTAATTAGGAATACGGTGTACCGAATAGAACTTGAATTCTGGACTCCCGAGTTCTGTTCTTGGTCTGCTTTTGGGCATGTTGCTCAAGCTGTCTGATCGCTCGTGTTCTGCCTGTACAGTGGGTATGACAGCACTACCCGTCCCTCTGGAGAGACAGCTGTCATGGAAAAGCCCTTGGAGATCCTCAGACTTGTTCAGTAAGAGTACAGTGCTGTGACTGGATTTACTTAAAGCGAGCTTTGGTGTCTTTCAGCCAGAAGATCAACTGTCGTGTTACCTGACTCGCACTACCCTGAAAGCCCAGCAAATTATCCGTGATAACCTCCACCTGAATAACCATATAAAGGAGACAACAAGGGGCCCGCGGTAAGTATGTGGCATCGTGCAAGGCTCTTAATGGCACGAGCTGACAATCTGTCTGAAACTGTGGGTCCCCCCTGCTTTGCTTCTGGAAAGTTACCTTTCCTCCATGTCAGATGGTGCTCATGGGTATTTACTGTTGCAGGTACTGTCCCTCTCTTGAATCGAAGGTTCTGCGCTTCCCAAACCGACAGCATCAGGTGTGGCTAGAGCCTGAAGGCTTGGAGTCCAATGTCATTTACCCCCAAGGCCTGTCGATGACGCTGCCACCTGAGCTCCAGGAGCAGGTGATCAAATCCATCCCAGGCTTGGAAAAAGCTAAGATGTTACAGCCAGGTGAGGGGGGATGAGAATAGTTTTAAATCTATTTGTCAGATTGGTTACCAGTTAATAAAAACCAGATTTTGTTGAGAGCATAGCAAATTAAAGGAAATACAAAACAAAATTTGTGGATGCAGGGATTTTTCCTTGGTTCTTTTAAAATCGTAAATACAAGTTGATAACCTAAGTAATTCTGCCCCACTGATTGCTTTTGCGGATAAATAGGAGCCTTCAAAATCCTTCCTGTAATATCTGTCTTTTTGTTTGTCATAGGCTATGGGGTGCAATATGATTTTTTAGATCCCCGTCAACTGACAGCTTCTCTCGAGTCTCGTCTTGTTCAGCGCCTCTTCTTTGCAGGCCAGGTAAACGGCACTACAGGCTACGAAGAGGCTGCAGCGCAGGTGGGTGAATCTGGTGGTGTATACTCAGCGTTCAGAAAGGGATTTTGCCTTGGCATTTCCCTTTCATCCACAGTCTTGCCAGGCCCATCTTGTGCTAATGAGATTTCTTACTTTTGTTGAACACCCCGATTCCAGACTTTTTTACTTTTAAAAAAGTTTTTAACGTTTTAAGCCCACACATTTGTACTTTTAGTATCTACAGTTGTTGTTACTGCGATTGCAGTAAGAAAAGTAATTGGAACCACTGTCAAATGTTTCAGCATGGAGACTGTACAATGGCTATAATTGAAAACATGTGGGGACTGTCTCTAGTCGTGTCACCAGGGACCAAGAAGCCCTTCAGACAGTCAGTGTCACAAGAAAGAGATTGCCTAGGTTCCTAGCACAGACTATTGCATTTTCCAGCGTCTTTGGAGGCAGATGGGACGATACTTTAGCCATGAAGAGACCGAGAAATGTTTTTTTGTTTTGTTTTCTGTCTGCCCAGGGTGTGATTGCTGGGATCAATGCTTGCCTACGGGTTCATGGCAAGCCCCCTTTCATTGTCAGTCGCACTGAAGGCTACATTGGTGTCCTGATCGATGACCTTACCACTCTGGGCACCAGCGAGCCATACCGGATGTTCACCAGCCGCGTGGAGTTCCGGATGTCCCTCCGGCCTGACAATGCCGATGCCAGGCTGACCCACAGAGGTATTTTCTTACGGTAGCTTTTGCAGTGAGCAGCCCTGCCTGGTGGTAGACCTTTATCTCACACCCTATCTATCTCTGCAGGTTTTGAGGAGGCTGGGTGTGTGTCACAGCAGCGATATGAACGAGCAGTTGAGATGAGAGCTGCTTTAGAGGATGGAATTGCAAGACTAAAATCCCTTCAGTTCAGCATATCCAAATGGTCCCAGTTAATACCAGAAGTTCTCATCAGTAGCAGTCGAAGGTCGCCTGCCAGGTAAAGGTTACAGCTGAAGCTTTCTGGTCTGACCTGCACTTGCTTTGGCACATCTGGCTGGTGGTTTTGCAGCATTTGTCCATCCTTTCTGAAGCTGTCAGCTCCAAGATTCCAGCTTTATCACCTTCAGGGAACAGACATCTGATCTTTGCCTACAGAATAAGTGTGACGTTGGTGTGTTTACTATGCTGCATTTCCTGGAGCTGACATAGACTCCCATAGCAAGGGGGTACTCCACTGGCCCAGTCAGTTCTTGCTGTCCTTATTGAGAATGTCACCAAGTGGTGACAGTTTTGCAGTGGCTTGCTGCTTTGATGAAAGCTTGATAAAGCAGCGATTGATTTCAAGCTAGTGTCAGCTGGTAGCTGTTCTTGTACGCAAAGGCCCTTGCTTCCCTTACCCATCCTTTATCTCGCCTTATCTTTTCTGTTGTTCTAAATCAGCGACCAAAACCTCAGTGACTCAGCCTGTGTGAAAGGTTCCCCTTGATGCCCTTACCTCGTCCCTTCTATCTGGCTGTTTTTTTTTTTCATAAAGAGCCCCTCTTCAAGAGCTGAACTGCTTTTCTGTCTACTGAGAGGAGGTAGTAGGGAGGTGAGCTTGGCTCTACAGTTGTTCTGGCTTATGCTGAGATCTTTACAAGTTTGAGCTGGGAACAGCTGTAAATCTGCCTTATGCAATTGACTCCTTCCTACTGTAAAAACTTACTCTTGTTCTCCACAGTGCCTTTGACATCCTTCAATATCCGGAAGCCAACATGGAGGTTCTGGCAAGGGCTGTCCCAGAGCGCCTGGGAAAGCTTGCTCAGTGGAGAGAACTGGCAGAGAGATTGAAAATAGAAGGTAGAGTACAAGAGTTATGGTCTCTTAGGGGGATCTGCGTGGGTTTTGTTCCGTAAGGGGAGATCCGATCCATTCCTCCCAGTTTGTTCTAGGTTGCTGCTTAGTGAAATGAAACACTGTTATCAGAGCGTGCACCTTTTACCATAAGCCACAGCCTTGTGCAAGCACCTGGGTTTCACTTTGTGGTGTGAGATCAATTATTCCTGTTCGCTCCGGGTTTTTCCTCCTTACTGCTCTGTCAAATAAACCATCCTTTCCTGGGATGAGAGAAGCCGACCCATGGATGTTAATTCCTGTAACAAATCAGAGAGTATGACTTCTTCCAAAGTAGTGATGTGAATTAGGCTCTTTAGCCTGTGGTTCTGGAAGCTTCCTTAGGAGGTTTTGACCAGTGGAATTGCTCATTCTGCTTCCAAGAATTCCTGCAAGTGACCTTTTTCACATGAACATCTATATCTAGTTTTCTTGTTTCCCTGATCTTCCATCGCAGCTGCTTACGAGTGGTGTGTAGTGAATCAACAGCAGGAAATAGAAGAAGTGCGTCGTGATGAAGCCCTCCAACTGCCAGAGGACCTAGATTACTTTGCCATTGATGCATCGCTCTCAGCAGAGGTGCGGGAGAAACTGGACTCTAACCGCCCCCAGACGGTAAGATATTGGGCCACAACAAGGTTGAACAGCAATGAAGACCCTTCTGTGTCTTCCCAAGGGACATGGCGGGGTGAGGAGAATCAGGGAAAGGAATATGCAGAGGTTTTGATCTCATTTCTTATTAGCTCCAGTGTGTAGGTTTGTTCTTGGTTAACTTGTTTCTGTTTCCACATGCAGATAGGTGCCGTCAGCCGCATCCCTGGAATTACACCAGCTGCTATTGTTAACCTGCTGAGATTTGTGAAAAGCAATCACCAGAAGACAGAAAAGCTAAAAGCGTTACCTCAGACTGGCAAGTATTTACCAGGGGAAAAGTACTCAGAGAAAACAACTTCCCAAAGACAGATTTGAGCAGAGTTTTCTGAAGAGGAGACGGAGAGTACCATTTTTAAAACACCTTTGTAGAGAAGTGTACCCCTCCTACCAGAGAACATGGCAAGATCATCTGTGCTCACGAGCCCTTTCACAGATAAAACCGATGCTGGCTGGATCCAAGATAGTCCAGTGTGGCAACATCACTGAGTAGACCAAAGATAACGGATGCACAAACCTGGAGCAAATGCTTGGGAACCTAAATACAGCCTGTGATTTTGTCGATCCAAATGAAAAGATGGGGGAATTGCTTTTAAAATTCCATTCATTTGGAAGATGTCAGATAGCCAAATTCTGTTGTAAAGCATCTTGGAAAGGACAGTGTGTTGCTCTTCTAAAATGAGTGTGAAATGTTACCACACTGAACCCACGGCAGCACAAGAGGATTTGAGCTGGAGAGTGTGTTCCGATGACTTTAGTACTTGTGTTTGTAGCTGTGCAGTGACTACGCACAGTCGGAAGTTTTAGTGTGATGGCAGCCCGTAGGAGACGCTGGGTTATGAAAACGTGTGCCACATGAATACTTAAACTTACGTAGGAGACCGAATGAATGTAAAGACTGTGTCCTGGGCGGTTTTTTTGTCTCCTTTAAAATAAGTAAAGCTTATCTTGAAACTGAAGAGCTTGGTTGTCAGCTTTTGGTAAAGCCTTGACAATTTACTGGGTCAATTGACTTGGCAGTTCACAGCGTCACAATTCATGCAGGTCAAGGTGAGGTGGGGCGAGATTTGCTAGGGAGCTGGTGAAGGCAGCTGGAGCAAGACTGCCTGCCTAGGCCAGGGTGCTGAGGAAGGTGGGGGCCATGTTGGAACCTGCCCCAGGAGCCCCAGCCCCAGTGTGGTGACGTGCTGGGGGCTAGGGGTTGGGTGGCTTGGTAGCCCAGGGAAGTGGGACCAGGGAGTTCTCATCTGTCCTGACCCTGCAACTGACAGTAATGTAACTTGCATCTCAACTAAGAGACAGTTTGGGCAGTTGATTTGTCATGTGCCATCAAGAAACACTAAATTCAAGCTGTTGCTGCGTGCCTTGCCTGACTTAGGCAGCAGTCTCTGATGCTGGTCTCGTTTCTGAACATCCTCTGAATTGACTGAGGATGGGATGTTGCCAAATGGGCTTGGGAACAAGTTTTGTTGCAGTCAAATCGTAGAATCATTTATGTTGGAAAAGACCTTTAAGATTATTGAGTCCAACTGTAAACCATATATATAGTGCTATCGTTTTGAAATTGTGATCCTGGACTTTTCTCTGTCTTATTTTCTCAGGGTGAGTGGTTCCTTTCCTGTTCAGAGAAAGAAGTCAGAGCAAATCCATTTTGTTGACAGAGACCCTGTCATGCAGCAGGAGCATGGGCAGCACTTCCAGCTTTGTCTGGGGCATCGTCTGCCTGCCTGAAAGCATCTCCCTCTTCCCAGCTATTGGCTTGTACGGAACAGCTTTGGACACACGGTCTATAGGTCGGTTCATGTCAGAATGGCTCAGAAAAGCTGATGTATATTATCTGCCCCTTTACGTCCGTGGGCTGTTTGCCTTTCGGCTTTGTTGACTCAAAGAATTATTTCAACCTTTTAAGTTTAGCATAAGGGAGGCAGCTACATTGGCTGCAGCGTAACTCGGGCTCTGGGTGTGGTGCTCTTGAAATTCCAGCTATGTGAATCCAAAGAAGCCCTGAATCCTGTCCCTCTGTGCCTACGTAAACCAGCAGAGCTTCTGATCAAGAATGTTTCACGCTTTCTTCATAGCGTTATCTTTGTATCATGTTTGGTTTTGATGTACCTGTGTACTAGGTCTAAGTTTTTACAGACTAGGAAGGAAGCCCTATTGACACTTTCGCCCTCTCACTTCTAAGCAGACTGTGCGATCTCAGAAGTGCATTTCCTAGTTCTTGTCAGCAGTCATTTGACAGGAAAACCTTGCTTCCAATAATAAGTGTCTTGAAAGGCAAACCCCTCGCACCCCTTGCAAAAGCAAACACTTTTTCCTCGGCTTTCTGTGCTAGATTTATTTCTGTGCTACATTTATTTCTGTGCTACAAAGGTCTTGGTGCTGGTCTCTCACACACCAGTGTAAATCAAAGGGTGATTCCACTGAGCTGGGCTGCGCCGGTGTCAGGAAGAGAAGGAGGAGTGGGCTTTTGCTTTTCTTACTTTTCGCAATTTAACAATGCACAGCTGCGGTCTAAGAGTTAGAACGTGGGGAGACAGTTAGTTAACTCTGGGGGAAATTTAAGTCAGAAGCGCATGGAATGCATTCCTTTCCAGCAGAACTTTTGTAACAACCGCTCTCTGTGTTTCGGCGTGAAGTGGGTCTTTGGCCAGTGGTGAGCTCCCTTGTTAAGACAGGGTGTCCTCTGTTCACATCTGTGGCTTAATGATGTCCATATTTGCTGGAATGGAAAACCTGGCACGTGCACAAGTTTGAGGACTGGCTGTTCCTCAGGTATTAGTTTCATGTGTCGAGGGCTTGCCACAACAGCTTGTGCTTGTTGAACAGTTCTTGTTCGAGAAGACTTTTAACATGAAAAGAAATCATGGCTACAAGTAGTTCTATTCATTTTATTAATAAAGCCAAGCACAGAAAGGCTAAATAATCTGCTATAAATAGCATGTGTAGATAGAATCATAGAATCATCTAGGTTGGAAGGGCCCTTTCAGATCATCAAGTCCAACCATCAACTGAAGTCTGACAAAAGCCACCACTAAACCATGTCCCTCAGCACCACATCTACATGTCTTTTAAATACCTCCAGGGATGGCAATTCCACCACTTCCCTGGGCAGCCTGTTCCAATGTTTGATAACCCTTTCAGTGATAACTCCTTCCTAATATCCATCCTAAACCTCCCCTGGCACAACTTGAGGCCGTGTCCTCCTGTCCTAAAGAGGAAATAGATAGGCGACAGGATGCAGGCATCGTGCGATGTGCTGTCTTAACTCCACCGGGGATTTGTTACAAGTCCCAAGGTTTGGTTTTTACGTGAAGACAAAGTGAGTTTAGATCCTCACAGGTCCTGTGGTCTCGCTAAGGCGGACAGGATGGGATGGGCAGAACCGGAGGAGCCTGCCCTTAACATGGATGTCTGGTTGCTTTTCCTTGGCTGTGCAGTAATGAATCCCGCTTTGTCCTCCTGTAACCCTCGCTGTGACCAGGGAGGGTAGGGTGTGTGGTGAGGGTAGCCTGACTTCATTGCACACACCAAGAGTCTTTGTGTTCCCTGTTTCAATGTGAGTCTCTCTTTTTTTCCCCTCCTGCAGAACACAGGCCTAGTGATCAGCAATTTTTCCTAAGCCAAATTTCCTCAGATCTCTACCATTCTATCATGTACCAGATTTTCAAGACTGCTGTTGTCTTCCTTTCATGTTCTAGTTTTCATTTTATGCGGTACTTGGACTGCCCAGTTTCTTCATCTTTTCTTTATTTCTGCTTTTTTTTTTATATCAGCTTTGATGCCTACACTTCCCAGGTTGTGCTCCTCAGTACAGTGACAAGTATCTCAAGATCCCGTTTAGCGGATGCCGGAGGAATCTGCTGCACCCCAAGAGCTGCCGTTTCCACCAGGGAGGTGCTCTCTGGGCTTCCCCCTGAACCATGGCCTGTGCTGCTCAGAGTCCTTCCAGGTGTTTGTTTACATCTCTTGCCACAGGTTTCATGGGGCTAGTGAGAAATAAAATGTGTCTTTCCCCTCTTGTGCTGAAAGTTAGTGGTGGACGGAGCATTCAGCTGGAAGATGGGCGACTTGCTCTGCAATCGCTGTTACAGAAAGGGCAGAGAAAAAGGGATTGATTCTTGGTCTGTTGTGTTAACAACAGGGGTGCTTTAGGGGAACTGAGTGATGCTTTTTTGTTTCTCTCTTTCTTTCTAAACTGCTGCGGGGGCTTAACCCTGCACGTGTGACTCTGAGGGAGGAGACAGATGTGCGTTCCCTTCAGAGGCTCTCTGACTCCATAGTCACCATCGTGTAGTCACCGTACAGGGTGCCGGGGCCTTGACCTCTCTGCCAGGGAGTGCAGCACTGGCAAATGTCACCTGAAAGCTGGAGGCTGCCCCCCTCTTCACCTCTTTGCAGACTTCAGTCTAGATGTTGTGACAGCCTGTGATGCTTCCTTGGGGTGGTCAGCTGTAAACCACAGGCTCAAATATGTCCTTATCCTCGGCTTCCCCATCCGTGTCCCGACAGAGTCGGCATGTCCCCGCTGCGGGAGTGGGTCTGCAGAGCCACCGCGAGCGGGCTGCAAGCGGCTCACTGGCAGGAGCAGGGCTCAGCAAAGGCCGACGCTGCGGTGGAGGTGGAGGGCAGATGAAATGACGGGTGAAGCTGTTCATGTCTAGCATCAGCTGCAGCTCCCAGCACAAGCCCCAGGAGGCACATTGTCAGGCACCGCTGGGGACCGATAAGCACACGCTGTCCTTCTTCCAAGTGACTTAGCGCTTGATGCTGTTAACTGAGGAGCAGGCACGGAGCCAGGTGGGAAACGAGCTCACTCCGTGCCTTGCAGGGCAGCAAGAAGAGAGGGGAGCGGACAACAGGCTGTGACTAGTCTCCTCAGTTGCATTTTCACGTGGCTTAACTTGAAAATCGCAGTGTGTGACCAGGTGATGGCTTGTGTCGCAAGCGTAGGGGATTTTTGGCGTTACGAGTGGAAAGGCTGCTGTGGCCGGCACTGCTCAGCTGCCTGCAGCAGCGAGGTTTGGTCCTTGTCCCAGCGCACCTTGCGGTCCTTTGGCCGGCTGGCATGAATCCCCAGGATTTCCACGCTCGATTCGTGACCAGAAATGAGGCGCAGGAATTACCCTCGCAAAGAGGCGACTGCGGCAGAGCAGAGCCCCTGCCCGGGGTTGCTCTTCCCTTTCCCTGCTGTCGCGGATGGAGCGATGCACTTCGCTTGTAGAGAGAAGCAGCAATATATTTATTGATATAAAACAGGGATTTAACAAAGTGTGACAGTAAACGCAACAGTGTTTTAACACGATTCGAGGGCGAGGCACACTTGATTATTTACTGCATAGAGGCCAGGGTCAGACAGAGCTGTCGGGGAGACCCTCCCCTTGAGCCGAGGTTCAGAAAGGACCCCCTTGCTTTCTAAACTCCTTCTCAGAGAGGAGTCTCGGTGACGCTGCATCCAGTCCTAGTCCCCAGAACTGGTCAACGGTTTATGTCTAAAGGATTATATCTGCGCAATCAATCCTTTATATCACTCACTCAGCTAAGATTTCCGAGTTTAGCATGCTATTAGTTAGTCACTTACCGAGGATCTGTTGCTGCAAGGAATCTCTGAATCTTGAGGAGGAACCTTGAGAGGTGTCCCTGCTCAAGGGGACATCCTGGCGCGCTGCCCGCTGCCGTGCAGGAGAGCTCTTGAAGGCTCTCGGGCTCTTCACTATTTATGGGGGCAAGATGATTGACTTACTTATATATTTGCATATTGACCACAGTACCGACGTTGCTCGAGTTCGCTCTTGGTTATTGTGGTGTTATCTGTCGCCCCCAAAACCACTTTGAGATGGATACAACGATCACGACTAGATGCACCCATTTTGACCACCACGGGTGGTTATCTCTTGGGCAGGGATGTGGGCGATAAAGGTCAGGGTGGT
>VXBH01006751.1:139028-184264 GCA_013400035.1 Rynchops niger
GGAGCAGCCTAAAGAAACTCCCTGGGAAGTAGCCCCAGGGCAAATTAATTGTGTTTCTTATTAGGGGACGCGCAAGAGCTCCGTCAGTGAGATCGGGAGCGTTCGGTCGATTACGTTCGTTGCTCGCTGCAGATGATGGAACGCGAGAACCCGCCCCAGGGAACTCGTCCTGGTGCAAGTCCCAGAAACACCGGGAGGGAGCAGGAATGTCAGGAGCCTTCTCACAGCAGAATAAGAAACAGCATCGTTTGGCTCAAAAAAAAAAAAAAAACAAACCCAAAAAAACCCCCAAAAACCCAAAACAACAACAAACTTCCCGGCCCCCCCCCCCCCCCAAAAAAAAAAAACCCAAAAAACAAAAAAACATTTTTTTTCTTGTACCATTAGAGACCAAAAGTTGACTTGACTCAAAACTCTTTGGCACAAAAATACAAAGCAAAAGTGCACCTGAAGTGCAAACGTATTAAAGAGAATCACTTGAGCATTTAGGATACTGTGACTTCTGTGTAAGAAACCCCAAAATTGCAAGAAGTGGCCCCGTGCTGTGTTTCCATTTGCTAGGCAGCCTTAGCAAATCATTTTTGAAATCATGGCAACGAGGAGTCACGAAACAGCTTACAGTGTCGGGAATAAAAGCCCTCGTGATTCCCACAGATTCGTCTCTGGTTGACTTGCGCCTAGCTGATATAAGACAAAAAAATCCATTAAACATTCAACATCTCCTATACCCGTTCAAGTGAAATTAAGCTGAGATTTGTACAAATATGTTCTTTTAAAACAATCTGCAAAGGAAAGAAAGCTACACGCTCTGTTTTCTTCTTCAGGAGCGTTACACGCCTGCGTTAAAACAGTTACTTATCTATACCCAAGAACAGTCCCATTCATTTGTTGGTACGCTCTTCAGATTGCAGTTGTAAAGCAGGGAAAGAGCTGCTTGTTCAAAAGCAAACAAAAAAGAACCACGACAACAACAAAATAAAAAAGCCCGCCTCACGCATCCACCCTCTTGCTTGACTCCCAAGTTTCTGTAGCCGAGACACGCCCCGCGTCAAATTTGCTACGGTAAAGAGCCGGAAATTTAGTATTTCAGGGATCGGTAGGGAATTGAAGTGTTTCCACAATATCTGGTATTTTTCCACATGCAAAATTTAAAAAAAAAAAAAAAAATAAAGAATAGGGTGCATTTTGTAAACAAACCCAAACAGGTGTTTTGAGAAATGTCAAGTTACAGATGGTGAGTTTAGAATACACCCTTTACACAAAAATCCAGTTTCAGAGTAAAACCTGCAAGAACGTTCAGATATCGTTAAGCAAACTCATCAATTTTTAAGAAAGGAATAAAGTAATCAAGCTCTTTCTCTTCCCCTCCTATGTTTTTAGGCAGAGATCAGTGGCAGGGGAAGCTAGAGATGGTTCAGCTCTCCTCAAAAAATTTAGAATTATGGGGCAGTTATTCGCGAAGACGTTGCGTATGGAGACACGGTAATAGAAGGGCAGGAGAAGGGAGGTGGGTCACCTTCTGGAAATGGAAATGTATTATTATGAAGTGATTGAGTGGCTCAGGTTGAGGACCAAATTTGATAAGAAAGTTAAGCAGAACTTTTCGGGTCCCCTATAAAGCAAAGGCTGTTTGTAAACACAGCTAAAAAGCTTTATTGTTCAGGGTGGTTTGGAGGTGGCTTCTAACATGTGTATGTCGGTAGGGGGGATTTTTGGTGGACTGCTCTGTCAAAGTATCCATTCTTATAAAAAGGTAGTTTTAACACTTTCCAAATGGAGTCAACGACTTGTGCCTCAAGAGGGAAAGAAGAAAGGAAATGTGTTACTGATTTCTTACATGGCCCATACCAAACCGCACCTTTCTTTAAGGGACTTTTTTTTTTTTTTTCAGAAGACTATTTCATAAATAAAGGCATTTAGAACTATGTATTTCTTAAGATTGCAATTTCTGTGGTATGTACATAGCTGAAAGCTATGAAAGCTGAATTTGTTGTACAAACTTCTAACCACTGTCCCAGTTCAAGTCCGCAACTTGGTGGTTTTTTCCCCTCTATTTCTTTAATTGAGTTCTCAAAAGAATTTTATTATTTCCTCTGTAATCTGTCCAATGCATGCTTTTATTCTCTCAACAACTAGTATATCTCTCATTGTCTATTCTATTAGCGGAACATTCCTATTATCAATCTCACAAATATTTATACAGCTGGGGAGCTTCAGATATATGAGTAGCCTCGCATAATTCAGTGGAAATGCATCCTGAAGAATCCTCTCAGCTAACAGAGAGGGGCATACGCTGGGCTAAATCCCGTGTGCAAATAGCCTGTTACAAATTTTAGATTTTGTTCATTTGGCAACGCTGAATTCTTTGATATGAAACACTTAGGAAGAAACAGAGATAATCAATTTCGAGAAGTCAAGGTCTTTTGGGCTTTGGAAGAGAGTTTATTAAATCCAGCTTGACTGCAGAAATCGAAGGAATTTGTGAGGAAAAAATTACTGACTCTCCCTCGACCACTGGTGAGCATATGCTAAAGTGAAATAAGCCATGGCCACACGCGTCTGCAGTGTAAGAACACACAGAAGGGTTCTCTAAAGCATTTGCATTGTAGGAAGCTATAGAATAGCCACCATTTAAAAAAGAATCTCAAATCAAATTATATTAAAAAGAAAGTTATGCGGTCAGTATACCTGAGCCAAGTATTCTAACTTTTAAAAATAAACCTTAACTGGATTTTTAGATCACAGAAGCTGCTGCAGCATTACTTTCATTTTAGCATGCGGCTGCAGCACATAGAGAATGTATTAGAAGGTTAGAACACAGTCACTGCCAGAGAAATCATGTTAGAAAATAAAAGATGTGCTCACTGAGCACCTCTGAAGTGGCAACATCTTTTGGTTTTTTGTCAGAATCCTGCCCAAAGAGGAAGGCAACGAGCACTTACACCAACTATTTTAACTGCAATGAACAAAGCCATTCAGGCATGTAAAAATACAATTTATCGCGTCCACTATGTATGGAAGAGGCACTAAGATTTCTTGAGGGCACTTTCGAAAAGTGTGATGGAAAAACAGTCCAAAATTACCAATAGTAATTGGTGATTAGCAAAACCAGATTCTGGTATGTAGCGTTATTTTGTAATACAATTAACCTCATACTCACCGTGAAAAGCTTTCTAGTCCGTACGTTACAATTCTCATTATAACTACATCAACACGAACTATAGCCTGAGCACACAGCTTTACTTCCATCTATAAGTGTTCTTTAATGCACTGATTCTTAATGGAACTAAAAACCATCTACACCTGTTGTGAAATCCTTTTCCCGACATGGTCCTAACACTTACTACCACATTTTACAATCATCTGTTTAATAAATAGAAGAACAATTAATAGAATAATGGTGTTATTCGTGTAAGAAGAGATTAGACAGAAAACCTGCTTAAAAAAAAGAAAATAATGGTTTAACTGAACTGGGTTAGGTAATCTGAACTACTTGAAAAAAAGCTACTTTTGAAAGTTACTTAGCTCTGCACTAGTAACTGATTTTTTTTTTTTTTTTAATACAAGTGAAATTACTTGGTAAGGGGAAGACACAACAGTAAATACAATTTAAATTACTATTTTAGGAGACAGTACAAAATAACCCCTTGGAAGTCTTTTGGACTTGGACTGGATAAAGCCCTCAACAACCTGGTCTGCTCTCAAAGCTGACCTTGCTTATAGATTTGGAAAATAAGGTCTTGTAGTAGGAGGTATAAGAGAGTGGCCTTCAAAACCATAGAGAACATTATTGGGATGAATAAGCACCTACAATTTCAGAGGCTTCTGAATAATTTAACATGGGCCCCTTAAAAAGGCCTTGTTTCCCCTAAAACAAGTTTTCTGTGGGAAGCGCTCCTGTTGTTCCAGTTACAGCGTTTACCACGGGTGAAGGACTAATGCTTAGAGGACAGTCTGCTTTAAAAAAAAAAAAATCTTTGGAACGACCTTTTCAAACCACATTTATGCACAGCATGAGAAGATTAAAGTAAATTGAATGTTTAGTACCAGTTGAACCTTATATTGAATATTTAATACCATCTGAACTGTGATACTGAAGGTTTAGCGTCAGACAGAGCGGTTAGACTGCAGATGTGACCACAACTAGCATCTGTATTTAGACCTCTGTTCTGTTCCGTGGAGGTCTCCATTACTGAGCCAGAAAATGGAAGTATTTGATTTAGAGCAGGAGTGTCCTAAGCGGGAAGAAAAAAACCTCACAAGTGGCTTCTTCATTAAGACTGGTCTGGAACTGAACACTGAATGGGAAGATACATGCAGGCAACTAGAGGACTTCAGATCCAAGAAGTAATTCCTCCTTCACTTTAACCAAAAAGTGACCCTTCACTTGTAGACACCTGACAAAGCTTTATATACTTCATTAGCGCTAGACTAATTTACACCAGCTGATGACCTGGCTCCAGGCAAAAAGCCGAGTTACTAGACAGCAATGCAGGAAAAAGGTGAAGGGCTGACGAAGCAACCACCACTATTACGGAGAAACAGTATAATGTGTTAAACTGTCCTGTGGTTTTGCATTAGTGCTTTCCAAGAGCAAACACACTACGGCATTCGCTCCTCTTCCCCAAACGGAATGGCATTTTTACTATATCTCACCAACTTTTGGACACCCTAAATGAATGATAAGCCCTTCTAGGAGTTCAATTCAAAGAACACCCTGCATGGGAGGGGGGAAAGAAAAAATAAATAATGCATTGTGCATGAAGTGGTGGTTACTGAATAGAAATCCAGTGCGTGAGGTCAGCTTGGCTCTTGTTCTCAATTTATAATGAATTTCCAAAATTCCATTTCAAAGCTCTAGTCTGTTGTGCTAAAAATCATTTTGCCAAAAGTAATGTATTCACCCTTTCATGCTGATAAGCCCATGATGAAACCCTTAAGGGGGTGCCTCAACTCCTCACCCACTGACTATCCCTTTGAGAGTTCTCTGCTGAACCTTCACAGCAATTGAGCTATGCTCTCATAGCTTTTCCTGAATATGTCCGCTAAAAAGGTTAATTTTGCAGCCTCTCGCCATAGTAGGTTTGTAGCTTGTGCACTTAGCAAGCTGGAAGTTCACCAACAGAAAATCTGCAATTCCTCGTTCTCATCTTGCAGACCTTTCGCATTCCCCTCTTTCTGCCTCTCCTACTGACACAAGTAAAGGCAAGTTTTCAAGGAGGGAGAGAAAGTCTATAGGTGGATTCCTAGAAAGGGTTTACATGAACCAAGAAAACCTGAGATGTAGCTAATGGCTGCTCGGGAGGGAAACTAACAATAAAGGTGATCTTCGTGCAGACTGGAAAGTATGTGACAAATTGAAGACGGTGGATGGACAGGCCAAAAGCAGAAGAAGGGCAGCACCTGAGACTTGGGCTAGTAAAGATGGTGCGGACACACGCATCTGCTCAGCTGAGGTCCCATCCCTTGCTCACCCTCCCTTCTCGACATTGCTGTGGTTTCGAGTGTTGGCATCGCTCAGGCCACAGGCTCAGTTTCCACTGCAATCACACGTTCATCATTCTTGCTTTGCGGTAACCGCAGTCACCAGAAGCGGTGCAAGTCAAGTCACTTAGAAGCCTTGCTCAGATTTCGTGTATATAGCATATGCTTGACATTTATTCAGTGAATTTAGATTTGAGACGATTAAAGTTTGGAAAGGTTTCAGAGAATAACTAAGGGAATAAATCTAGATCTGGAAAAGCACTTATACTTGACCCGTTCAATCTATACTGAGTTTACTGAAAGGAAGTTTGGCTTAGTCTCCTGAATTCTATAAGACAGAAAATCTTATAAGGGAAGAATCACAAGTCTGGACACAAAGACATAATAAGATTCAAGATTGTTGGTAGTTAAATTAAGGTAGAAATAGAAGCCAATTATTCGTAACTGGCACTGAAGAGTGGGACCAGCTTGCTAAAAGCAGTAAGCCAACAGATGAAGAAGTACTCAATATTTAATTATGTTAGCAAAAAAACCACCCCAACAAAACAAAACTAAAAAAACCCCAACAAACCAAAACAACAAACACAATAAAGGAGAATAAACTTGAGTGGGGGTGAAAGGGAACAGGAGGGAACATTTACTTAAAGTGATGCCTTTGTTTTTATTTAGCTGACTCTAATACAGTCTCTCTGAATTATTTGGCCAGATGAAGTGCTCTCAGAGCCACTAATGATTATCTTTGAAAGCTATGGAATGGAAAAGCTTCCAGAACACTGTAAAAATAGGAAAAACATCCCTAAATTGAAAGAGAAGGGGGCAAAGAGAGGGTGAAAGAAAAAGCATATGCATGAGCTGGGCAGTTATGGAACAGTCAATCTAATTTCAATTCCTGGAAAAATATATTGGAACAAATGAACTATTTTTAGAAGATAATAGGTTGATAAGTAACAGCCCCAGACTTGTTAGGAGCAGATTGCATCAAACTCATCTTTTCTGCTGTGACAGGTTTAACAGGCTCACGGATGGGGAAATATGGATATAATTTAACTTGAGGGAATATCTGATGCTCCTCCTTATAGGCAACTTGGATAAGTAAGATCAGCAAACTTTGGACAAAATAATGAATGTGCAGGAGACCAGCTGAAGATGACACATGCTCAAAGTAATTGGTAATATTGCCATGAAAGGTTGTCTCAAATCAGTTTCTGTGGACACAGACATTATTCCACCGTGCAGATGTACAGCCATAAGTACACAGAAATGTACTTTTGAATTGCAGACTTGGAGGGAAGCCAGGGCTGGGGGGTGGGGGTAAGCACTTCAGAGGTCAAGAACAGAATTCAGAATAATGTGGACAGGTTACAGAAATGGTCTAAAGTAATTAGAAAATAAATGAAGGTTAATATATGCCCTTTTTAAAGAACAGTTCACTGCAAACACAGGAGAAGCAGCAGCTAGCCAGCAGTCCTGGAGAAAAGAACCTGGGGTTAGAGCGGATCACAAACTGAGCATGAGTCAACATTGTCACACTCTTGTGAAAAAAGCAAACATACCGACACGTATAAACAGAAGTGCTGCAAGAGACATAAAATAAACCTTCCACCCTACTTATCACTCATTAAAGCCTCTACTGGGGTACTTTTTCCATCTTAGGAGCCATGCTTCAAGATGATACCTAGACACAAAAACGCTGGAACAGATTCTGTGGGGCAGCTGCTGAAACCCCCATCGTTACCCAACATCTCACAAGCACCTAAATACCTATCAGGAATGGTTCAGGTATAACTAGTGCTTCCCTATTGATGGATTAGATATCCAAAACTCTCTTTAAGCCTTAATTTCCACAGGTTTACATTATTTAGAAGATCTGTGTGATCATGAATGAATTTCTTATACCAAAATTCCAGCCTGTGTTGTTTAGCTTGGTAAGCAAATCTTCCCAGGACTTTAGTGTGTATGTATCAGCTGAAGGTCAATAGTTGTAGTTATAGTGGTCACATCTGAATGGAAATTCACAAATACTTCAACCACTAATCTTCCTGTATAACTTCCATTTTCCACACAAGATAATCAAGGACATTTTATTGAAAAACCAAAAAGCTTAGCCTAATATAACAGAGAGGTGTGGAAAGAAATGGAATAGTCAGTCCTAAACTCTTACCAAGGAAAAGTCAGGCTAAAAATGAAAGACGGGAGAAGAAATTTTGTACCACAAACTCCTCCTGCCACTGCATAAGGCAGGTTATGTTAGAGCTGTTACGAGCAGTAGATTCCTGGCACGACGTTATAAAGTGTTCATTCAGTACTGGTTTCTTATCAAAATCAAATGCTGGAAAACATGTTTGGTTTCTCCAGCAGTTTCTGAATAACAACCAGAAGAATGCTAAAAACCAGCCCATGTGACTTTCCCACGGGCAGTGATACCGTGACAGGAACTATCAGCTAAGGAACATTACGGGGGAGGTCAGTCCATAAGCGCTGCTACTCCTCATAGCGCATTCCCTAACAATACTTGTGAAAAACGGCAGCTGTGGCTCTGCGAGGCAATCCACAGAGTGACAGCATTTCAGAGGTTAAAAAGCTTGTACCACGCTGTTGTATAAAGTAGACTTCGTCCCCTTTAAACTGGGAACGGGTGTTGAGTCAGCTCTCTGCACCCAGGCCAAATCTCAGGCTGAAGGGGAGCCAAGGCTGGCACGCCGTCCCGTCAGGCCAGAGGATATGGAGGGGAGGACAGGCAAGGGGAATACAAACTGTGAAAGACTGATGCTTGAGCTTAGAGATGTGGCTATCCCACAGGCCAGAATAAAAGTAAACCACGTTAAAAAAANCGCAAACTGATTCATGGGAGCGAGTCATGTGTTTCTGTCCTCTGCTGCCTGAAACAGGAACTTTTCTGCTCTCAGCAGGAGACAGCCTGTGCTGCTGAATCTGTGAATGGCAATCAAAGGATCCCCTTTGAGCAAAGCAGAAAGACCTAGAAGGTCCATCGTAGTTACCGGGCAGCCTCCGTATCGCAGTCTGTGCAATTCCTAAGGCGACCTGAAGTATAAAGCACGCTCCGAGTTTTTAATTCTGTATGCTGTTTTCAATCCAGCACAGAGGACATTAAATCACCCTCCAGCTGTTTTATGTACATACATTGTCATTCACCATAGAAAACCTAATTGTGTGTACACATACAGGTACATACAGGTGTGTACACACACATATTTGTGTACATACAGGTACAAGTGCTGTAATAAGAAAACATGTAGGAGCGCACACAAGCGGTAGCTCCCCCACTCCCCCCCCCATCTAAATGGGGTCCCCCCACCATCTGAAGTGGGGGGGTGTGTGTGTGAGTGAAATGGCGGTTGTAAAGAAATGCTGCTTTTTAGAAAGCAAATCTTAGCTCCTTCTCTAAATTTAGCTCTGTAGAGTCATTAGAGACACCGTGCAGTATCACTATTTATGGAAAATAGTTTATACTTGCTTTGCAAGCTAATGCAGTCCCATTTACTTCACAAAGCTGTGCAGTGAGTCATGTTACCCAGCAACATTCACACACCCGTATGAACTAAGGAAGCAGAAACTCTTGCTCACTTGCTCTTCCCTTTCCTTCTGGGATATTCTTGAGAAACAGCATCCACTACCCACAGCTCAGAATAACGACATTCCTATGAAACAGACAGTGACCGGTGGGGGTGAGACAAACTGTAACATAGAAAATATGAAAGGAAAAAGGAAAGAGAAAGTCTATTCCAAAACAAATTTTTCATTCCTTCTCTTCAGCTTACATCTGAGTTCATCAAGTTGAAAGGCGTTATTCCATGTCCAAGCTAAACCCGCGCAGCTGTGAATACCTGCCAGAAGAACTGCTTTTCTCCTACGCCTATTCAGATTTCCTGCATTGGATCTAGTGACTGTGTAGTTGAAAGGGGAGCGAGAGCAGTGAAGCTAACCACAGGAAAGCTGCTTGCTTTTTCTTTTTTCCTTTTTAAAAAATTTTTAATTTTCTATTCAATCACCCAATTGACCAAATTAACTCCATTGGCCACATGATCCCCAGATTCAACCCACAAGAAGTGATATATATATATATATGTATAAATTTAGGTGGCAAGGCTCAGTTACATCTGATTAGCTACAAATTGAAATTCCACCCATATTTATTCTCTCGACTAAGCTACGTGGCCATTATAGCCATCAAGGCTGATCTAGGCTGTGTCACATACTACACACATGCCTAAGCAGCCCAGACCTGCATTTCTTGCTCAAACCTTGTGAAAATACACTTACCTCTTTCAAAAAGATTCTGAGTATTTTTCTGTGGCAAGTCTGTTTCTCCACTGCTAATTCTTAAGTATTCATTACTCGGCAGAGAAGTCAATGGTAACACACACAAAATCACAATTATCATTTACAACGTCACAAGTTTACAACAATATGATATTACTTTTCACTGTGTGCATGAATAAGTAAACTCAGACCATCTTAGTGTGACCCTAATCTTGTGTCAACTTCTATAGTCTCTTAATTCTGAGTTCTGAACCAGGAATTGCGTGTTGTTTTTTTTCCTGATGTTTGGAGGGTTTTTGTTTTGTTTTGTTTTGTTTTGTTTTTTTTTGTTTGTTTTTTTGTTTGTTTTTTTTTGTTTGTTTGTTTTTTTACTATACACATATACTGCTAATGGGGGCTGGGACTTAAAGGGTACCATCTCAAAGCATACAAGCAGCAACACACAATACCCAGATACACCCATTGATCTATTAATGGCAATATGCAATAATTACATACAATTATGTATTGCACACTTTCTACTCAATTAATTCTTTTAATACGTTGAATAAGCAACAATTATAGAAGCGCCCAAATTAATCCAGAGTTTAAGTTTCATTGAATTTTGCTTATAGGTTTAAAAAAAAAAAAAGAGTTATCCATGACCATGTTCTTATACCCCATTGCTAGAGAAGCCAAACCAGGTTTTTGGGTTTTGGCATTTCAAATTGCTTAAGTTAATATACCTACCCTTTAAGCAGCAGTTGACAATAATACTCTGTCATCTATATTCATAAGTAGCTTTCTAAAAATGTATCAACATTTGGAAACGTTGGTTTGCAATGGAAAGCAAACATGCTTTCCATTTCAATTTTCCAAACGACTCCATTCTCCCATATTTTCTCTCTTCCAGCCATAATGCATTTTGATATCCAGTGATTGCCTACAGCACAGCTTGGGGGTGGTGGAGAAATAACTGCAAAAGAGATAGAACAGTGACTTTTTTGGGTTACAAGACCAACTACATCAGGGCTTCTTTAAAATGTAGTACGAAAATAAAACTATGACAATAAACTGTGCCATGGCTCTGAAATTATGATTTCAGCCAAACCAGCAAAGTTTCCAAACTATTGCCGATGCATCTTCGATGTTTCCCAGAATGGCAGCAGTGAAGTGTCTCGTGACAGAGTGTTCTCTCTGACTAGGCTCAGAGAAAAGGAACACAGACTGTGCCTGGAACACAGGCAACACCTGTATCACGTTTACCAGAGTGTCTCTCCTGCTAGCCATAGGATATAGAAGCACCTCCCAAAAGTCACCCATTTGTAAGACCAGAGTACTCCCGTTTTAAATGTAGTAAGTACAGATTAATTCAGAGTGAAAGAGAAACCACAAACCTGTGTGAAAAGCCCAAATCTGTTTTTCACTGTGCAGATTATCACAGATATGCAGCAAAACATGCAGAATATCACCCTCATCTTACCTTAACATAAGTACGGGATGGTTTGAGGTGGTTCGATCCAGCTGCTCTCAACAGAACAAAAATTGCTGCCGCTACCATCCAAGCAGCAGTGGAACTGGTTTTCAAGGGTATTAAGGTAAGCCATGGTGATTAAGCATTATTTATAATGCTGTCGTTTTTACCACGTGCCCAGCAAGTCTCAGTCTGAGAGTGCCCACAAGGTTTAAAAAGAGTGATCTGTTGTCACTGTACTTGAAAGTGTCAGTATGCAGGTCTCAGTTACCGTCTAATAAGCACGTGTCAGAGGTTTCAAAATAGATACAAAATTCCCAGTGGATGAATTATAAAGCAGGTCTCATATTACTGCAGATGGAGATGCAAGCAAAACATTTATCAGTATAACCATGTTTTTTTCTGATTAATTTGAGGCATATATAGTTTCCACTGCAGTGCTACATTTGTTGAAAACGTAACAGAAACTCCAGAGTTAAAAAACATCCCAAACCAAAACGCGTTAGCAAACACACAAAATAAGTGTCCCGAGCCCTTTTCAATCAGAGAAGAGACAGCAAGAGCAGGGAATACAGCTCTGCCTACCAGGAAGTTGCTGCTTGCAGTGAAAGTGAGAAGAAATGCAGATGTAAATGTAAAACTAGCCACGGATGCAGTGATTTTAGGATTTTCACCTCTACAGCTTGGTGGAATAAAGTGGCTTGGTCACCAGAAATAAAATAAAATTAACTAGAATAAATTAATCACTTGGCTCTAGAAGTCATAAACTTAACTGAAACTCTATAGGCAACTCACCTGCATTAGGAATTACTATGAGCAATACCCCTTGCAGCATACAGTTTACAAAATTCTGCCTTTTAATTCACCCCTCCTTGTTAAGCAGGACAGTTTTATACCTACACCAGCTTTTTCTTATATTTTATACTTTGATGAATTTTGTTTTAAAAGTGAATAGTTGCAGTGTATGGATGTTACATAAAACATGTAGTTATCAGGAAGAACCAAATGATTGGCTCACATACTATACAAAAAATAGTTTGGGTACTATTTTCTTTTTCCTAAATACTAAGATGAATTACACTATACTGGAAATCAGTTATGTGGTTGCCAATTTGTCACTTAACTGAAAAACTAGACTTGCATCATGCTGATATCTTTAACAAATCTGTCATTTTTAACTTAGCTGGCATATAAAACATGAAGCTGATTTAATGCAGACAAGAGAGACTGCACTGTCCAGACGCCTTTCCTGCAGGAAGCGTTACCCTGTGCCTGGAATCCCTTCCCAGTGACGCTGCTTATCATTGTGCGAAGCCTCCTGCTTTTCAGACCCCTAGTTTGTGCTTTCATAAAAACCAGACAGTGTTTAGCTTTTGTTTCCCCTCCCGTGTTACCTGTTTTCTAGATGTTCCTGCAATGGAACCAACTGTAAACTTGGTCTGACAAAGAAAGGAAAAAAAAACCCAACCCAAACCAAAACAGAAAACCATTCACCTTTGCATCTCAGCTTTCTCAGACCGAAAGCACATCACCCTGCTAATCTAACAGTCACAAGCCAGCTGCTGACTTTTCTAAAGCTTTGGGACTGCAGACCCTCATTTGCACAGTACAGAGGCTTTGAGGAGCAGCAAGTCACTCAGTTCTGGTTCCCACTCTCCAACTGCACACACGTGCACACTCCCCCCTGACCCCCCCATCTGTGGCTGTCTGTTAAACTATACCATCTAATGAACAAAGGCAATAAGGCACTATAATGCCAAGATACTTGGGCAGCGTTTGAAGTCACTCAGATGGAAAACATTGGACACATAAAGACTAGCTATTCATACTTCATTAACGTATCATTGATATACCGCTAACCGATAACATTTTTACCTACCTATTTAAGGTCATTTTTTTCTCCAAAGGAGTCAAGTAGGTCTACTCAAGCTTTTACAGGAGCAGAGCTACCACTGGGCCTCTTTCTTTTGAGGATGACAATAAGGGTTAGGGTTCAACATGAAGCCCTTTTCATTTCAAGAAAAGGCTCTAGGACACAATTACAGCTGGAGGCAGTGATTTCAAACAAACTGCATGTGGGGGTGGAGGGGCCTCAGAGGATACTTTGGGGCATGACTGACCTATTTGGGAAGGTTTGGTACACTTCTTTATAAGTAGTTCTCAGATCAAAATCAAGAGTAGTAAAGGCACTATGCAAAAAGTGAAAGTAAATAATCTTTATTGACTGAGCTGACTTGCGGCTCTTGAGACTTTTGAAGGATCAGCATTTAAGAAGAAATTATTTTCCATCTGCTTGCCTTCAAGTCTTATAGTGCCTTATCTATATCGTCCTCTGTGCCACCTTATAGATGTGCAAACTGCCTCCTGGGTGGCTGGTGGGAGAGGGGGTGCTGGCTGAGGCCAGCCATGGCTCTCCATTGTTGCAGAAGCATGTACCAGCTCAGCACTGCTCCGCCACACACTCTAAATCCCTGCTTTTGTGTTTTCCTCCCTGCCAGAGATAGCGGCTCCCAACAGCAGCCTCCTTGCCTGGCACATGAGACAAAGAAATGTCCAACTGCATAATTATACTTCATGACTCAGCTGAAAAGACATGAGTCAAACAGCAACCTCCTCGGAACAACAGGAGCTGCACATTAACCATCCATCTGTCCACGCAGTTGTGATTTTGCATCGTATTTTGTGATTCAGAAGAATTAAAACAGGCACAGAGGAAGGGGAAACCTGTAGCGAGATTTATTTTTTCCGCCAGTAGGAAGACATCTGCCTTTGTAAAAGTATGTTTGTACAGGTTGCACATTCTCTGAACAGTGAAACTTTCATCTAGGCTTCAAAGCAACACACTTACTATTTAACTCTCATTGAGTAGAAGCAGACAGATGGATTTAGTTTGGAATTTTGTTTTGGTCTGTTGCTTTTTTTTTTTTTTTATATTGGATCTTCAGTTAGAAGTGAAGCCAGCTGCTTATAATTCAATTCCAGCAATTCAAACTGGTTGCTTGCATTTTGACCACTTGTTTAATACAGTTGGTATTTCAGTGGTCAAAAACAACCTTTGAAGTTAGCACCCCGTTAAGAGGAGAGCTGGGGGGAGGAATCACAGCTTCTGTGACGTGCAATTTTAGTGTGTTCTTGGACTGATTGAAGATGACTGCTGTGGATTGATTTTTGCAGCCTTTTTCAGGAAGAGGGAATAATTCGAATCCCAAGAATGTAGCAATGCATGCGAAGTTATAGATATCTATTACATCTAAGCTTGAGTGAACACATTTTGCACGCACTTTGACTGGGGTAGTCAAAACCTCAGCTGCTGCTCAGCTCTAGAGACAGTTCTGCCCACGTATATCTATTTATTTTATATTAAAGGTGCTTGGCTGCACACAGGCAGCTACACAGACCCTTGATATGCAGCTGCTTGGTACCCCTGTTTTCTTCCTAAACTTTTCACAGCTCCACAACCAATATCCAATCCTTGTTGTCAGCTCTTCAGGATGAGACAGGGCTGACAAGGTGGGCTGCTCAGAAAAAAAGCTGCCTGTTTTCTCTTAAAACAGGGAGTAAGTGCTGATTATTTAAGTATTTCCCCTCCTGCATCTGTGCCAGAAGGAGGAACAAGGCTGATTTCCACCCTCTACCTGCAGGAATTCAAGCCCACTTGTTGTATGGGAAGGAGAGGTCAGGCCTCTAACAGAGAGCTGTGGGTTCGGCTACTGGCAACATGTACTTTACCAGTTATGTATGACAACACAGCTTTGCCACATGCCATCTCCTTTTCAGATTTGGCTTAAGGTCATACTACAGCAAAATACTTTAGCAGATGCTTAGCTCTCAATAGCTTCTTAAAATACCATTGGCATCAACATGACTCTGCAGAGAGATGTTAAATTAACACCACTATCCCTGTGTGAATATTCCTTCTACAATCTGATCCTTCTCTATTGCTATGCATATCTTGTATCTGCCAGTTTTCTCTACTTTCAAAACCGTGCAGAGATGCTTAGCAATTCTATCAGCTATCTATTAACAATTCAAATATCTTGTTCTCTTCACACAAGGGCTTTTAAGCTTAAGCAGAAGCTATTTTCGTAGCAGAGAATATTAACATAAGTAACTGGCTTTGGAAGTAGATTCCAAAATACACACATCTCTAAATCTGCAAGAAAAAAAAGACAAAGACTGCACTAATAAAAAAACCCAAACAACAATCAGGATGAAATTAAGCTTTTTCATAACCATTCCAAATGAATTTATAGTTCAACTTACAGTTGAACCAGTTATCCAGTTGTGGATACATCCAATAACCCTTCAAAACTTCAGCCTGAGACCTTCAATCAGGCCTGCTGACTGCAGGAGCACTGCTTGACTATGCAAAATCAACGTCAGCTATGATGAAGGTAATGACAGAGACTTGATGGCAAATCAGACCCTGGCAAATAATTAACTCCCCTATAATTGCTCTGGGCTTTATTTTGCATCCTATCTGCGCAGAGCAACACATTATTACCTCCTTTCTACTGAAGAGCAAAAAATCACCCTCCCCTTAAAGTTATTATGTACTGTCCCAGCTGAACAAAACAACGATGCAAGATGCACTGACCACACCATCGCATGCAAATTTGGAAGCATCATAAGTCAGTCACATCAAACCCAAATTTCACTTAGTGACATTTTCTACATTCATACAGTTTAGTTTTAAGGTCATTCAAGATGACAGACATTATTTGGTGTTATTAAAGGAAATGCCCTCTTTTTTTTTTTTCTCTCCACACCCTCAACCCCGCCCCTTCATCCAAAAGACCGTTAAAATGGTTTTGCTTGAATAATACCATTAGAGCTACTCACCGCTCAGTAGGACTGGCAGAATGAGGTCTCAAATTGAGCTGCAAAATATAGTCCATTGCAGTTTCCTTTTTAAAGAGGGCCATAGCAATGAATATCTTTGTATTGTCACATTGTAACAAAAACTACCTGTGATTTTTAGAATATTGTGTTTTCCCTAAATTGCTTACAAATTATCAGTTGTTGCAGGACTCTTGCTCAATTTCCTGTTTATGAATCCATGGAGAAAACTTTTTTCCCCTCTTGAGCGGTGACTGTTTAAACTTGGAGATACAGAAGGCACTTGTCACTTCTTGCTCTCCATGAAGCCCAGATGGTCAGGGGAAAAAGGAGTGAGAGAAAGATGATGGTTGTTTTGGGGTTTTTTTTTTCCCCTTTTCCCTGTTCACCCCCACCCTCCAAAATCAAAACCAAATAAACCTTCTGGCTCCATCTTCTCAGCTAGTGAGATGATTCAGAAATATAAGATTAGTCATTTACTGCTAGAATGCTTCAGCAGAAGAGGTAGTCAGAGAAACATCAACAAAACCATGTTTTCCATTAGAAAACATGACAATATCCAATTCTGGCTTAGCTAAACTTATTAAGTGTCTACATTGAAATTTAATTTAGGAAAAGACCAGAAAAATTAATATATTCATTTCCTATGCTGAAGCAGCTATATGGAAACCTCTGTATACTACAAAAAAGGTTTGAAGAAATTCCTTTCATGAAATTTCCTTCCAAGAACACTTTATGGAAGGCTATTACCACTCTTCACTCAGCTCTAATCTACAGTAAATCCTTCAAAGGGAGGGGAAGACAGAATTTTGGCTTAATAAACCACACTTTCTTTCTACTACTATGCCTTGGGCAACTCCCAGGCACCCTCTCTTGGAGTGTGTCGCAACCTTGTACAGGTTGTGTTGCAACATGAGCAAAGTTACCATCATTCTAAAGTTAAACTGCATTCCCTTGAAAATGCACATCAGTACCTAAACTTTCTTTTTAATTACTCCACTCCCTGAGTTTTCATGTTTTGTATCTGATCCAGGCCTGAGCTCTGCCAATGTATAATCTTATAAAGCAAGAATCAATTCAGTATTTTTGGAGTTTATACAGGATAAGGAAAATAACATGTTGTCCTGGTTTGAGATAAATCAGAACCAATTTTCTTTTCAGTAACTTTACTTTTCAGTTAAGCTTCTTCTAACTGACTGCACTCTCTGAAATTAAGGGCATATTTTTCAGACAGTGTCTACTTCCAGAGTGATAACATCTGATGTTTATAGTTAATACCAAGAAATAGTATGCAGAGAGGCTCCTGCTTATACTTATTGCTATAACAACCAAGGTCAGCTAATTTTGTTGGAGCACTAGAGGTGGAAAAGCGTAGAGGGGTCACACCTGCAGGGAGAAGCGGACAGGACAGGTGACACAAAACTGACCAACAGGGTATTCCACCCTATCTGCCTCATGCTTGCTATAAAAGCTGAGGGATCAAAGGGTCAGGCCTTTTTCCTCAATTTCAGAATTATAAACAAATAGTCCATTAGATAAAGAATTGTAGAAGTATTAATAACTGTTGCATGAGTGAAGCATGAAGTAGGCAAATCAGCAAAGCTTTCATTTGTTAAACAAATGCATTTTTAAAAAATGGCTCATTTTATTTCTTCATAGAAAAGAGATCAATTAAAAAAAACTAACCAACTTCTCTTTAAGTATTTATCTCCATGATCCTCTTTATATCTTCAGGATTATCGACTTCACTGTCGGTGAATATACTACTGCTAGTGTGGTGGTTTCCTCCCAGGTGACATAGTAATAGCAAAGTGTGTTAATACCAAATAATTTATGTCAAATTATATCCTTTCCTTAGCTTCAAGTCAGACATGTCTTCTTCAGCATAACAACTCAGACCAGTGCCCTGGTACTAATAGAGCCAGCATCTTTACTGACAGATCTCAGAAAAGGATCTGGCCAGCCAACAACTGTTTGAGTGAGGATCATTTTGATACTTTTTTTTTTTAATTTTATTTAACTGCTCTTAAATCGTGTGATTTAAGGGTAGGCATTTTGATTTTTAAAATACAGGTACACAGAAGAAATGGGAGACTCTCTTAAGATGCTACTCACTGTAACAGCTTTCAAAACTCAATAGCAGTGTTTCAGTTATGATGGTTGAGCTCATAATGTGAAAAAAGAGGCTTGAAGTTTACTCTCTCTCAGATGCTCTTAGTGATCTAACAGAAGACACTACCTTTCCATATGAACTTTGTCTCACGTCATCTTCATAACATGTAGGCTTCCTCACCCACAGCTTTCCTCCCAGAAAATACTGGAAGACCTGTTAAACTCAAAGGTTAGTTCATTTATCATGGAATCAAAAATTCCCCAAAAGTACAAGAGGAGAAACTGGCAAATAAATGATTGAGAAGCCAGAAAAAAAGATACATCACAGGAACAATTCAACTTCTGGGAAATGAACTAAGATGACCCTTTCACGTAGCAACTACAGTCATTACCAGTTATAGAGAAACATGTAAGATGGGGGAAGCACCATGCACGGGTGCCTATACATTATGAAGAGTTATATAAACCTTCACTAGTTTATCATTAAAAAAGCCTACTTAAATTAACTCACATTTTTTGGTGTCAAATAATTCAGACTTCTTTAAGGTGCATGACTGACAGTTGGTACCCTTGGATCAAAGAAATAGTAAACTGAAAAACATACCCATTACTTTGTGTCCTTTCCTCTTTTGAAAAGCATGATGAAGGCACTTTTCCGATCTTGGGTCAATACCATGTCACATGCTGTAGGATATTCTGCTAAGAGTTACTTCATCTCCGTTACTAACGTTGGTGGAACTTAGCACAAAATGTTCCAAAAAATATTTAAGCAAAATTGTGTCAGAAGGAGACACTGAGGAGAACACACTTAATAACCTGGCAACACTAAGACATGCTCCCAAAGCAGTGGTTCAACTTCTGCTCTGAAATGGGTGAAATCTGGTTTTGAACCAACTTCCCTCATTCCAGGTAGACATCCTATTTAGGGGGTTCTTCATGTAACGGAGAGCACAACTTCTTACTCTGGTATACCTGTTAAGAAAATGCAGCAAAAACTAACAATCAAAAGTGTTGTTTTTCAGGAAAACAGTCACAACAAAAAACCTGACCAATTTTTGTCAAAAGAAGTTCACATGGGTGAAACTCAAAACCCTTGTTACATCTGAAAATATAGACTATGAGAAATGTTTTTGAAGACATGAAACTGAGTGACAGATGTGCAAACAGGAACATGGCAGTGCAACAGAAAAAGTATCATGATTAGCAGAAAATATTCTGACAGCTTTTTCCTACAGGTTTTCCTTTTTGTGAGCATGATGCAGTAAGTTAAAACTTGAGGGTTTTTCTGGTTTCTTTGTTTGTCTGTTAAGAGCCTCACTGAATCAAGAGCAAGAACCCCATCCTATGTTTTGATACTTTTAAAAACAAAGTTGGAAATAGTTATGTACTAACTAATTAGGTAAATCGTAGCCTGTTGTCTAGAAATAATGTAAGGATTTACAGCAATTTTTTCAGTCTCACTTTCCAAGCTCACTTAAAAGTTACACAGTATACAAAATTACTATTAATGGTGCATTAGATGAGGAGAAAACAAAATCTAGTACACTGGTCAAAAATTTCTAAACTTCTTAGTTGCTGATATGCCTAAAACTGATTCAGTTTTAACTGAATCCAGTTCAGTCTCATTTCAGTGATACAGAGAGCGCCTACATTCACTTCTACTGCATCACTTCCCTTAAGTATCTATTTTTTAATTTTGATATTCAACTGAACTGTTTTCAAGGAAAAAGACTAAAAGCATGGGAAGAGGCAAAATAGCAACCCTGTCCATGTGTTGCCCTGCTCGTGATCTCTAGAAAAGCAAAGGCATAAATTAATTTAATCTATATCCAGAAACTTTTACAAATTTCTGTAAACACAAAGTGAAATTATTCCTTTTAATACAGTGCCAGGTGGAAGATAATACTCACCTGCAAAGATAGACAAGAAACATCTGAAGCAGGTAATTTTCCAGGAAAATATTAACCATCCCTTAATCCAGTCAACAATCTTGTTCAGCATACTTTGAGAATGGTGTTCTAACTTCAGGGAGATAGTAATTTTCAACAACAGATGCACATGTAAATATTCATTTATTGTGGAAACACTGAAGATACAATATAGCTTTAACATACTCGACCAAACAACTACTAATTTAATCTGAACTTCACACTGTTTATTGTGGAAACGCTGCAGACACCAATGCAGATTTAAACACAGTTCTACCATCAGAGAACATGACACTTCAAGGAAGGTCAAAACAAAATGGCTCTTAAAGCTAAAAAGAAGAGGCAGTTGCCATTTCCTAGAAATGAAGGAAGGTAGGCTCCACTGGAGCAGCTTTAGTACTGGGCTTTTCTTTTGGATTGGTGGTAAATGAAAAACCCAGAGCCCAGTGATTTTTCTTTTTTACCTAATTGCTCCAATCCAGGAATCTTTGGCACAGGAATTTTCCTTTGCTTTATGACTACAAGATTATTCAGCCATTAGTTCTTAACAAGGCCACTGTTATCATAGACTTCATTTAATCCTACTGTGTGGCATTTAATTGTATGTTGTGCAAAGGATGCTCTTGAGTGTCAAATTCAATGTTGATAGGAGACTAACAGCATCAGGTTATTGCACTAGTTCTTTTTTACTCTACTTTTATCTGACTAACAAACAAGGCTTTTATAGGAGAGAACTGATTTTCCTCATTATTCCCTACACTGGCCTTATTTTATTGCATTTATACTGACAAGCTGACAAATGCATCTACAGACAAGAGGAAAGAATTCCACTGCATTGATTTAAAGAGACAAAAGATGAACTGCCAAACTGAAAGTTATTTTAAGGTAAACATGCAGATATTCTATTTCTAGTTCAACTCTTGCACACTGCCTAGATTTAAACCACAGAGTTGCACTGCTTCTTCTTTGCACAGATGAATAAAAATAAGGCCTATTTAAAAAATCTGCACCACAGCGAATAGCTAACACGTGGCTTATTCTGTCAGTCACAATGGTACATTTTACTTCCTCATTGCTCTGTATCAATTTTGAAGCTGTATTTATGAAGCAGGGAATGTTTATATATTGAAAATTTGTGCGTAAAATAGAATAAAATCATGTGTGCGTTTCTTACTGATGAAATAAAAGCATTATAAAAGACTGTAGAAAACTAGAGCTCTTAGAGTTGTAAACAGCAAAAAAAATTGTTAATCTCATCACAGAAATCAAAACACTTTTTTTGGGTACAATTCTTTGCATGCCATTCCTCCTTACAGTGCTACATAACGACTTTGCTTTTTCCTCTCATTTTCAGTACCAACAAACATCTGCCTACACATTAATTCAGAAAATATTAATTAAAACCTGGAAAGAATTAGAGCCTAGCACACCGATTTAAAATGTTGTCTCTGATCATATATTTGATATCAAGTCCTAGCATGAAACTATTATATTTAATCAAAATAGTTTCTTGTTAGGAAATAGCACACATATGCTGTCAAATGATTTTCAGTACAAAAGATACACAGATAAAATAGTTTAACCGAAAAGCTCTGAAGACTCCTAGGCATCAGTAGAGAAGGCACTTTTCCGGTCACATAATTATAGCACATTGGGATTCAGCACAGCTTTGGTATTTCAACATGTCCTTCAGTTTCTATGCAAGTGATAGCCACTGACTGCCCAGTCCTGAACTTCTCCACTTGCAAATAATGCAAAGAAAATTGCTCCAAATAGATTAATAGAAGCAGCAATATAGAAAACAGTCTGCCATTCTCCCACAGTATTCTGTCAAAAAGGGGAAAGAAAGAAAAAAAGAGATGCACTCAATTTGCAGCTCCACACTCAAGTAAAAGTAATTTTAAAACTGACAAACTGACACTACATGCCTTGACTATTTAAATGCAAATGCTGTTCAGCATGATTTCATAGCAACATAAAAGCACAATAAACATAAAAGATCAAATGATCAGTCCAGTCAACTTCAGTTTAATAATACATCTTACACAAATAGTCCTATCAGAATTGCAGTAGACTATCTGGATCAGTTTATAATCTGAGATGCAGAACCTTTATACCAAAATTCACATTTGCACAAAGGCTACACAAACTCACAGAGACTGTCACGATAAGGGGAAAACACTACTTTGCTGAAGGGCTGTGCACTATGCAGAAAACTATTCTTAATGACTACTATATGGATATTTCAGAATCATAAGCTTTTTATCCCGAACAGGGTAGCTATCTTTACCCAGATTTCCAGAAGAATCCTTTAAACTCTGGTATTTAAGAAAGGCCTTAAGACATGGGTAGCAAAGAACTGAGGTTTGCTTTGGTTTTTTTGTTCTTTCCTTTTCTTTTTAAATAAAGGGTAATATCTGTAGATGTTTAAAGGCTTTTTTTTTTTTTTTTAAATTCCAGATGACTACCATGACAAGCCTGTGAATGATCTTATTACAAAAACAGAATAATACCAGAACAGTGCATTAGTATGGGGAAAAAAACCCAAACAAAAAAAAATCCTACTTGTTAATATGCCTGGAAGAACCAATTTGTTTGGATTCATGTATTAATGAATATATTCATATTATATTTAAGGAAATCATTGGAGTGATCACAATTGCAAAAATTCAACTGTATCAATAAACTTACTTCTCCCATCTTCCTGTCTTAAATGATTTCAGAATAATTCATGTAGCTGATTTAAAAAAAGAAATAATATAATAAATATCTAACAACTCCTTGATCCCTCTTTCTACTCCAAATCACCTTTTGACTAAACCATCTCGAAGTCAAATCTAACAGTTAGGTGTCTTGAGAAACTAACACAGCTTAGAATGTCCTAATCCGGTAATATACATATGAAGGGATGCGTTATAAAACCCCACACATTTGAATCTAGTTTCTCACTCACCTGACAAATGCTGACCTTACAACTCAACACACTCAGTGAGAGACTGATTTTAGAAAAACGAGTAAGAGCCTGTCTTAATTTGCTAAAATAATACCACAACTGTCTCATCTAGTTGGCATTTTATCAGTTTTACTGTGATAAAAACATATTCCTTTTACTCCTAGAGAATACGAATGGTGAGTCACTAAAATTTTAAAGTCCTACACAGGCCTTTGATTTTACCTTTATTTTCCTGATCCAAATCAGAAGAATAAAGGCTAGGAATTAAGTCATTCACAGCAATGGAACAGTATGACTTACATGTATAACCCAGATTTCATTTAATGACTACAGACTTGAGAAGACAGAATTTTCATACAATGGATATAAAAATACAACAGAAAAATGGTAAGCAGACTTACATTATGAGTCAGGTTCTTGGCAATAACTGGCCCCACCATTCCTGGGATAGTGGCAAAAGAATTTGTGATCCCAAGGAGAATTCCAGCATACCTGCAAGGGAACTTGTTAATGATACTTATTAACTTATCCTGCTTATCAGTGATGGAAACCAATTTTGCCTAACCTGATTACATAGGCCGTATCTTGATCACAGAGACAAATTAAAACACAAATATTCCAGTGCGAATGGCTTGCTTTTATTCTAGTAACAACTCACTGACAACTTGGTACATATGTCTCTATTTTCCAGAGGCTAGTTATGGAATTTAGCTTCAATTACTCATGGCCTTGCTCAGGATCCACAATCCAAATCCACATCCCCTTTGCTAAGCCACAACCAAATTGTCTGGAGCAGATCCATCGGAGAAGTTAGAAAAGAAATGTTGCGTGCCTTGAAGTGGAAAGACAATAAGGACTATGTCATTGCTGTTTGGCAACAGAAAGAGTTGGTTCAGGTATCATTGCTGAAAAAGCGTCTGCAAAGAAGGCAGTATCACCAGTGTGGATGGATATCCCCACTTACACTACAGAGTGTATGTTCCAAAGACTTGAGTTCAGAGCGCTTCGGCAGTCCTTCCCTTCAGCTTTCTGTGGGTCAAGGCCAATGGGAAACTGGTCTGACTTAACTAGTTTTGCTGGCTGCCATTCCTGCAGCTCCCTGTTCCATGAATGTGTTGCTCTATCACACACAAGTGCATGCATATGCACCAGCAGCCATAAAAACTTACTGGGAAAAGCTGGTAACTTGCTTAATATCTGAGTCTCAGCATGTCATCTCTAGGCAATTAAAGATCTCTCTCATAGGAGTGTTGCAATACTGAAAGATCATGTTTGAAACTGCACCACAAGCGCAGACTTGTGAGAGAGACTGAAGAGAACTAACAGCTAGACATTCTACAGCGGAGCTTAACCTTCCACCACCAGAGCACAGATCCCTGTGATTCAGATTTTCAAGGTGGATTTCCTGGCTGAAAAAATCATACAAAATAGTCATAGTTGCAGTTTACCACAGCAGAAAGGAGTTACTTCCCCCCAGTGATCATTTTAGCCTGTTTAGCAGAGTGAAATTATGTCCTCACCGATTTTAACATAACAGAAATATGATTTCATCTCTAAAGACAGATGCATAGCTTTGACATTTGAGGTACCAAAACAGGAGAATTCAACAATACAGCATTGTTATAAAAGGTTGTGATGTGTCTATCCAGTCCAATGACATTAGAGAAACATATGTTTTTTTTCCTGAGAAAGAGAATCAATTATCTATCCTACCAGTTGATTTTTTTTTCTTGAAAGTCAACACCATATATCAGTTTAAAGCATGGCAACGTATTTTATACTGAGCTCCAATACGTTAATTAAAATGATCTATATTTTTTGCAAACGTAGCACGTAGTCATCTTATCTCGGAAAGCATTTAAGAATTAATAGGCCTTTATGAAGCTGAATGTGAAAGTGTAAAAGTGTCCCTTAGGCAAATAGGCACATATAGCAAAACTCCATTTAAAGCATTTAAGTGGAAGCAAATGCATTTTGCCTTCAACATGTTTAAGCATTACAGTACTGCTACAACACACTTTCAAAACTAAACATAGTTTAATAGTTTCCCTGGTCACCAAAGATCTTTGGCAACCAATTGCTGGCTAAATGCCTCTGGTTATACCCAATGTTTCTGACATAGACTGCATTCTTGATAACACTCGCTGTTTGATGCAGATAACTGCTACGCCACTCCCTCAGCACAGCGGAGACTCCCATAAGAAATGGGAAAGCAGAAAGTGACATGTCTGTAGAGCAAGACTAATAGTAAGCTGTTGGTCACATTCTTATGGCATAGGGGGGATAACCAAATACAAGTCAACTTGCAGAGCATAAAGTAGTAAAATCAAGAGTAAAAAAAAATCAGATACGTGAAGTGTTGAGTGTATAATAGGGCCACAGGACAAATATGAGGGCTCACGGGAACAGCAATACCAAAAATTGTAATCATGGCAACATATTGATGTAGATTTAAAGAGATAGAATAGAACACATTTTCCCCACAAAAACAATCTTGTCTCCCTCCCATTGCGGCCCCCTCCAATTCAATACACTGATAGCATAATAAATACATGTTAAAAACCAAATCCACATAGCAAATATTGTTTTTCATTCAGTATTCATATTTTCATTCACTTTTTCCTGTGAATATAATAATTATTTCTTTGGTATAATATAAGTTTTAGTAGCAACAAGGGACACTCTGCTATTCTAGTCAGCATACTTTTAACCAATTAAAATGGGTCTTTAAGTGCATTTTGAAACTGCTTTCAATAATTTCTGGTTATTCCAATATCTTTCAGTAAATAATTAAAAAAAATAAAATAGAGCTTTGGGTAAACTCTTAACAGAGGTCTACTTCACAATTTTATGCAGACCCCGATTTCAGATTTCTACAATTATGTCAAACATGTCCTTGAAATTGTGAACGCCTGCCTTGGCCATTTCATCCAACAAAGTTCAGACAGTCACAAAAAGTCAAGTAGGGGGAAAAAGGTCATCTTTTTCCTCGTCTTAGATGTTTTTGTATTTCTGTATCTGAAGTAATATTTTTTTTTTTCCTTTTAAAAGGACATGCCCTTTTTCTTCTCTGTCGCCATTTGGACATATTTACCCCAAATCAAAACATGCACGTGCTAAATAGAGAATCACTGATTTCAAGAAAAACAGCATCCACCCTGAACATGTTTCCATCCAGGAAAGTTTTCCCACGGATGCAGCCGTTCACCTCTAGAGGCAATGCCAGGCTAAGGTTCCTGAACTATCAGCAAGACACCTGCCTCTCCTGAACTCATCATCATCATGCTCCTTCAGCCTCTCTGAGAGGAAAGAAGGGCTAGAGCGACTTGCCTGGTTTAAGTGCAGAGGGAATAAAAGCAGTACTCTGTCGAGGGCAGGAAAAATAGAGTGGGATTTGGTCAGAGGGATCAGCAGCAGTTCATGTGGTGAATCTGATTATGCCTGCTGACATGTATCAGCATCATGTCATGTTATTTCGTTGTGGCTTTTTTCAACACTTAAAACACTCTGTACACTGTCATATACAAATTCACCCTTGAAATAAACACATCAGAAATTTAAAGTGAAGTATCTCTCAAAGTAGAAAACACACACAACGTCCTAGTTCTGGAATCTTCAGACGTCAACCTACATATATAAGCTTCTCGTGCATCTGCCTCACAAAAGCACGCACCGCAGTTGCATGATTTCCTTTTTCCTGTGGCACTCAGTGGACAGGATGAATTGTACTCACTTAATGAGTACCATTTAATATTGCGTTTCACTTCACTTGCTCAATGCATAGACCCAAACCTTGCTTTCTGCATACTGTTCAGCTGTTGGAAGTAGAATTTTAATCATCCCAAATGCTTCCCAGCAGAACTCTTCACAATATTAGTTTATTTTCACAACACTCTTGAGAGATGGGGGTGACAATGTGAAACCTACCCTACAGACAGGAAATGAAGACATAGTCCAAGAATGTGTGTGCCTACTGGATGCTTGATTTGAGATCCTCAGGATCTCATTTTAAGAGTATTTAATAGCATTGTTGTTACACTCAAAGCACAGCTCCACTGACTTCTGTCTGCTCTCCAAGTAACATGATTTTTGCAAACCAGAACTTAATAGTTTGAAGAGGCATATGAAAACAAGCAATAAATCAGCCAGGCCTAGATTATCTCACTGGATCTAATGTTAGCTTCTCAGCTAAGATGTTGAAATTTAGATTCAAACTACTGCAGATGCTTTTTACATATTATGGTAGTCTGAACAAGCCTCAAAGAAGCGCCCATCCGTCTTCGTAACTAAAGAGTCCAGGTTCCTAAAGGCAAAGGGTATGAACATGGTCCTCACAGATGATTGCACTAGAGTACGGTCCAACTGACTTAGCACATGCAAACTCTGTGACAGAGCACTGAAAGGACTGAATTCCCAAGACCAACGTTCAGCTACCTTAAACGTGATCGTTCTTTTCTCCTGTAGCACCCTGCCTCAGCCATTATGTGCTCTCCAACTACTACAGCTATGAGGTAGAGGGTTTAGTAATGAACACCAGTGTACCTCTCTATACAACCCTCAGTCATTTCTAGAGCAGGATCCATGCTGTGCACTGAGTGAAGAAAAGGTCCTGTGCAAGGGAATATTACAACAGTGATATACAGACTAATTTGTGATGCACAGAGAAAAGGAGGCAAATCAAAACTGGACAGACATCCGAGTTCTGCCATTAAGTACCTTAAAATAGTAATGTCTTTTCATGTTAATGCTTATGTTTGTATTTTTAGACAGAAACATAAAATAAATAACTCCAACTCTAGCCAACGTTTTACATCTTTAGGAAATTAACTGCTGTAGTTGTGCAAAGCTAAGCTTGAAACAGAAGTTGTACAACGACCCCATAATACTCCAGATGCACTGCTAAATACATCTTTAAATTCATAACTCCACTTGATTTGAAACAAAGTTCATCACAGAAGCTATTATTTCTTTTATATTCAATTCACAGTATAAGCTGTTTACAGCTGGCCACTGACATCATCTCTCTTGCTTGCTACCTAATCTCACATGCCAAGATTAATTGGGCTCCCACTATTTCATATCCATCTGTTAGGTCAAAATTCATCCTTCGTTGTGGACATGACCACCATCCTTCCAGTTACCAAAGCCTGGATACTATCCCCTTTGGAACTGAGGTCTCCCACATAAGCTGTCCAGATCGTAAGGATTTTTTCCCAGGTAACATCTCTACAAAATGTTTCTTCCTTCTCCACTCACACTTAAACTCTTCATCTTACTTATTAGTATGGAAACACTTTCTTTTTTGGTCATAAAGTCATTTGACCCTGCTCATATCTACCACAAATAGACAGAGCAAAGTATTTGACTTTTACCAGTGCAAAGAATACTTGTGCGGACTTTAAAAAGTATACACATAGACCCATGCTCCTCAGGAAATTGATGGATCTGTGAGGTTCTGAATTTGTAACACACTGGAGAAATTACATACTGAAGCCTAACTTACCAGTCTTAAAATTTAGTCATTTAATCTTGTACATGCAAGATTCATCATCATCATCTGTTAACATGTCATCTACCCATAAAGAGATTTTGACATCAGTTTATAGAATATACTTTTCAAACACAAATAATTTGCCTGTATCACCACACTTAAATATGGTTAAGTTTATGCTAAAAGTTGATGGTTCTGATGGAAAAGTTTAAAAGGGCAAAACACTTAATTGTATTGCACTGTTCCAATCCTATTAGGATCATTAATCAAATAGGAAAAAAACCTAGTAAATATAATTACAGAAATTATATTATTTATTACTGCAGGATCAAAAATGGAGTTATTCCAAACTGTTGTTCATATCATATCCCCTGCCAAACTTGCACTTTTTGCAAAAGCAGTGCTTAAAATTGTAAACTGGAGTCACTGTCGGTGTTTATATTCCGGGTCTGTACAGCACGTGGTCCATAACTAAATCTACCAGGCAACCCAGCAATACAAAAAAAGTGGTCATTAATGTATCACGTGCACTACCAAAAGCTTCAACAATACTCACGAAGGTGCTATGTCCAGGTGGTTGATACTGTAGCCAGATGTACAAAACCCTCCTAGTGTGGTTGATATGGTCACGAATGCAACAGCCAGTGCATAGTTGCAGCCTATGAATCCAGCTGCTACTAAGAACACCGCAGGTCCAATCATTCCTTTAAAACAGAAGTCTTAGAATCAGTGGACTTTTAACAGGAGAGATGTTAAGAGACTCTGAGCTGTGTACACATTTTCTATACAACTTTCACCACCACCTAGTGTACAGAATCCAGTACTGCACTACATGCATTAACGGCCTGTGATGAAGAGCAGATGGGTTGCAAACTTGTTGCTGCCTCAGGAGATGGTAGTCAGATCAGAAAAATCCCACTCTAGCTGCAAAGAGCAAACTTCAGCTAGACAGAAAAAAAAAATAACAAAAATTAACAGATACTGAAACTGATCTCACAAATTCATTTTATTTATTGGTATAAAAATAATAGAAGCCACACTGACACTGGTAGGTGAATAGTGCACTGCAAAGAAGTTATCCCCATTTAATTCTCCATGTTTCAGAAGCAAACAGTGACTTCTGCAGATAATAATAAAGTGGAGCTGGAAGGGTTCATACAAATACATGTGTATACATAGATGTATATTTCTCCTTCATGCTCACAAGATCTGAACATCTGGTATATCTCTACTGGAGTCTGCTGTACAATTTAGAGAACCCAGGCTAGCTTTAGAGATGCTACATCAGGTACTGGAAATAGCTCAGCAGCCGTCATGAGCTAGTGCATGCCGCTTCCTGTCTGCAGTGAACTTTGGTACCAACTTCCCATTAACAGAGTTGGCCATTCACATGACCTCATCACGATCTCTGAAAACAGCTCCAAATACATGCTTTTGTTGATGAACCCAACCTAAGAGTCCTGCTTTTCCTAACAAAACAGCATGTTTCCCTCTCAGTTGTACATACTTGGGTGTGAGGCCGTGCAGTACCAAAATGATGTAGGTTTAAAATATAAAGAGTGCTTGAGAGTTTATTATAAGAGTTGAATCAGCAGAATTGAGAAGGCAGCAAGGATGGGCATACATCAAGCAAACTGCAACCTGTGGGGATCTGTGACTAATCTCTTCCCCCCCTTCCCTCCTTCTTTCCTCTGCACCCTCTTTTAATCAGCAATCAACTTCTCCTTCCTAAATACAGACTTTTACCCGTATTTGTTAAAAAACTAATCTTGTTGATGTCTTGGTGATTTCAGATCATCTCTCCTCCCAATTAATCAAGACCATTTTGGATTCTCTTTGGTCCTCCTCCCTGGTAGCAACTGTAAATTTTGCAAGTGTATTACTATTCGCTTACTTAAGCCTTAAAATAAACAAAACACTGAACAACACAGGGCTGGGAATAGGCTCATGCAGACCAATACCTGGTCTCAGTTTGAGAAAGCCATTCATAAGATATCAGTCTATCAAGCAATTATCACCACTTTAATGGTGATTCTACCTGACCATCTATTCAATCAGTTTGCTTGTAAGAATGGTATCTCTTGACCTAAACAAAGCTTTTGGCAATCTCTTATTGTTCTTTTATCCAATAGGCCTACTTTTTTTTTTTTTTTTATGGAAAAAGACAGGATTTACTTCTTGATAGATTTATGTAAAAATAAAGCTGCTCCTCTAAAGCTATGCACAATCCCGTCTAATGTCACAGCAGAATGTCACATTACTCTCCCAAACTCTTCATTTTTCCCAGACTGATACTATGATATGTTCCAAACAGAGATGATACTTGTACCTACCTATTAGGGTAAAACATTTGCGAACACAAACAGTGGAGAAGTTCTGTTTCTCCCGTAAATAATCAGCAATTTGCCCAGACAGTATTATACATAACCAGCAGCCAAAATAAGGTAGGGCAGATAAAAACCCATTCTGTCAAGGAGATAGATAAGACAGTTAAAACACTGAAATGACAATTCAATATACTGAAAAATCACTTGTACTGAAGCATTAACAGAGACTGAACCAGAGGTGTCAAAACCATCTATTCACATAACTCTTGTTGGTACTGCCATAAGAGAGAAACCTATGGATAGAAAAAGCAAAGCATTTTAAAGATACCAATGTGTAAACTCTCCATTGCATGACTTAATCCATAACTACCAATGCAGCTGGACAAAAACTCAAAGGTTTAAATCAGCAACTGGGTTCAGGAAAAAAAAAAACTATACATGAAGGTATCTTGTGGACATTAACCTGATCATGCAAGTTTCCAGAAACACCAATTTGCAATAGGACAGGCTATCAAGTGAGTTACTAAAGTAAGTGGAAGCTGTAAATATTATTCAGAATTTTGAAAGCTATATGGAATCTCAGTGGTTTGTACTACTATAACTCTTTAACATTATATTATCCCATATCTGTCTGCTGAAATAACTGATGCTGGCTGTAATCAGAGACAAGATACAGAACTAGGACCTTCATCAGATCCAGGCTGGACATCCTATGATCCCAAAGCAAAGCTATTATTCAGGACCTGAGACTACTTACACTGAAGTCACATGGTAACTCCCATTACTTTAAACAAGAGCTGTTTAGAGATTTCTGCCTGATTCTGCATGTTTTTCTGATAAGGGGAAACAAACTATGGAGCTGCGCAAGTTTACAGCCTTTATATACAATTATGGATAACTACTGATAACCGAGCTATAATTTGACATAACGTGTGATTAAAAAGAGGCACTTGGATGGCTATAGAATAGAAATATTCTCATGTTTATATACTATTACATAACATACATTTGTGAAAGAAGAAGCGAAAGCTTCCCTAGGAAATTTAATTTGAAACAAGACCAGAAACACATCCCCACCTGCAATCCACTCTATCAGCACTCACATATGCTGCCTGTTGTGTTTCAATGCTCAACTTTCAAAAGCAGTAAGTAAAATTTTGAGAAATAGAAAATAGTCTCACAGTAATTAATAAAAAACAACTTTTGAAGCACGGTTCAAAGACACAGCATTATTTTTAACCAGTCCTTTTATTATAGGATGGAAACTGGTGGACTATACAATAGCAACTGTACAATATTTTAAACAGTAATGCAATTTCCATCTAAATGTGTGGCAACAAAGTTAGAGCAACACTATTATGCAAGCTTTTTTTTTTTTTTCTTTTTTTAAACAACTGTCAGTACTCTAAGTGACTCCAAAAGAAGAAATATAACACAGAGACATAGGGAACTACTTCACAGCAGAACATGTTAGCATTTCATGCAATGATGTTTTACAAAAGACATGCAATTGAGGGCTGTGGTAGCAAATGACTTCTGCAGATATTGCCTCAAGAGAATAATAAGGAACACAACCAACGACTTCAGCTAGTTTTTTGCAGACATTTTTCAGCTTGCCCTACTGCAACCTTCTCTTCTAACGCTGAGATTCCCCATCTTTTTGTCCCAAGATTGCTGTCATTGCCACCTCCTTGCATGGTGTGCATCTTCAGTTTGCTCTACACCAGTCTCATGTGCTAAACTTCTTGAAATTTCATAGCACCTTTTTACTTGAACTGTATCAGCTTTACCAGGTAAACTATGCTATCACCAAAACTTTCTCATTAAACAAAGACAAATACAGTCAAGTAACTGCTATAAATAAGAACACTCCATCCCCCAGCCCCTGTATTTTTCCCCTAATAATTTAATTTTTAAAAATTTCCTTGAAAAGCACTCTTTCCAGATCTTAGGACTATGATTTTCTTTCATCCTACTTACCTTATTAAAAAATTATATTTTACCTCTGCTGCTCATTGAGGAAAATGACAACTTGGAAAGGGATCCAAACAGACTAAAGCTTTCCCCACCCCCTCTCCTTAAAATACTTTCAAAAATGCCACTTGTCTAATGATTTCCTTAGTTTTATTTTTCTTTAACTGGAAATGTTCTCCTTTATGAGGGAGCAACGAAGGAGAAGATAGTATTTCAGAAGCCATAAAACAAGCTATAAAATCTGAAGCAATCATACAAACCATATAACAAAGAAAAATAATTTCATAGCTATTGTTATAAATCAAAGCAGTTAAAAATGGGTAACATGCATCTTCAACCAGAAAATGAGCTCGAAAGCTAGCATTAAGCTAAATGTCAAATTTGTCCTGAAAAAAAGGTGAAAATTACAAGGCAAGCAACATTCTTCATGCATCTGCTTGATTGTGGGGATTTTTTTTTTTTACCCTTTCCCAGCTATACATTTGCATTCCAAGGCTCTTAAACAGGTTCCACTATTCTAAACAGCAGGGAAGATCTCTCTTATTTCATTTCTTTAATTCAGAAGAAAGTGACTATATTTTTGTTTATCTCACCTCCTGTGCATCAAACCGCAGGATCTCCTTCATGTACGTGGGCAAGAGCGTAAGAAGTGTATAGAAAGTCCAGTTATAAGAGAAGTGTGCCACAACAATAGCCCAGAGTGGAAGGGACTCCAGCATAGGTCTCCAGGGGACAGATTTCTGTGTAGAAAGCTAGCAAGCAGGAGGCAGAGAAAAAGGGAAGAGAAAGAGTGATCAGGATATTGACATTTACTAAATACAGTGTTTTGATTCCACCCAAATCTATGCTGATCATTCATTCTGAAGGGCATAAAAAGAGTCTCAGTCAATAGACGCAAGTCATCAGCAACAAATGAATTATTGTGTTCAGTTCTCACTGAAAGTATACTAATGTATGTTACTGCTCCATTGTTTACTATTGGAAACTAACCCAATTACTATTATGTTTTGTAATCAGAATTTGAAAAAGCACGCCTGTCTTTGTTGAGAATTGTTGCCTCCTGCTTTTACTCTAAATGGTTAAATATTTAAAGTCACCCCTTATGGGTATATTTAGCTGAATCTTTCCTACTCGGTCCTAGATATTAACTTTGGTCTCTCAGCCAGCTTCACAGGTTGTAAATACATATCCTTGGTCACAGGAATAAACTCTTAGGCACACTTTAGGAACTGGTTCATTAGCATTTTCAAAATATTTTCTCTGCAAACAGTAATCTCTTTCTTACTCTGGAAGACACATCGAAAAAAAGTTGTATAAAATTGTATTGCAAAGTTTTAAAAGACGTTATCCAGGTCTGCATCTAGTTTATAAAGAGAAGCAATAGACTTGAGCTTTTTATGTAAAAACTACTGCAACAACATCTGTGACAAAAGGCATTATTATAAATGCTTTGTTTGATTACCGATTGTTCCTCACTTATACAACTGCATTGTATTTTTTAATTTTTTGTTTGAGAAATTCTGCCCTATCTCTGAGTAAGGATGTTTTTCTACACATCAACAGAGCATGACAGTAATGACAATATTTGTGATTTATGTTCTTACTTAAGTATGACTATCCCAAAGTGCTGTACCTGATCTTTCAGAGAAGAGAGTATATATTCTCTTTCAGCAAGTGAAATGCTGCTGTGAGTTTCTGGTGTATCACTAACCAACCACATCCAGAAGAAGAACCATAATACACCAAGCGCACCTATTGTTGGGAAAAGATGGACGAAGAGACAGAAATAAAAACATAAGCAATTATATTGAGTGAACAACCCTCTCAGATGACTTAGAAAGATAATGTTCTTTAAAATTACATTAGAGTATTTGGAAAAAAAACCTTCTATCTACTTACAGACAGTAAGTGGCTTTTCCAAAGTGGCTTAACAATGCACATTTAGAGGTAATAAACAATAAGAGGACTAAGCAGGAAAGTGGGGTTTTTTTGTGGTTTGTTGTTTTTTTTTTTTTTTTTTTTTTTTTTTTTTTTCTGGTTTGGTTTTTTTTTTTCCTTCCTCTTGGAAGCTTCTCATACAGCAAGAAAGTTGCATACCCATACATATTGTATTTTTGTCAGTCACATGGAACAGCTACAAAGGATACGGCTCACCCAGGAGAGATAAAAATTCACTTTAAGTTTAATCACAAAAAAATACTCTGTGCACATACACAGAATATCACTACATACAACTTAATTGATGTACCGATCCTGCTTTTCTTTAAGCCAAATCCCATCTGAAAAAAGTAACTTTTTAGTCGTCAGTCCAAATCAACTGTACTTTTATATAACTATAACATTGTAACTTATTTCACTTCGTCCAATTCTTTGTATTGAACACTTTTTATTTACACAAAAATTGGAGAACTGGAGGTGGTTTTGTTGAGGAAAGTGTAACCCTTGTCTTTTATTCTGATTCTCCCTTTCCCACGCAGAATATGAAACAGCTCGGACATGTAAAATGACCTATAAAAATCATCAGTTAGATCTATGACGTGCTGTTAGAAAATGTTTTCTGTGTTTGAGCTTCTTCTAGAACATAACTCACAGTAAACATACTATGCCTTGCATGTTGGGCATTTCCCTAGGGTCCCTGTGCCTGCTAGAGAGATTTTCCACACAATTTCCATTTTGAGCAGCAGCAACCTTTCACATGTTCTTTCATTCAGAGTAGAAGTTTGTTCCTGGGATTAAAGTTATTAACTCAATTTCACACTTCAAACAAGAAATTTCAGCCCGTTGTTTCCAAGTGGTGGGAGAGATAAGAGCATTTGACTTGTACCAGCTTTTGTCCAACTCAGAGACAGCTTTGCTCATTGGAAGCAAAGCTTACATAGCCACACACAGGAATCTACTTAACCTTAAATATCTCTAATTTCCCCAGGAGGAATAAAATAGCAACCCTACATGTCAAACACATTTTTAAAGCTTAAAATAAGTTTTATAATATATCATGCTTTTCAAAAAGAATACGGATTTTACTTTTAATAATTAAAAAAACGCACCAACACTTACCGAAAATGTAAAACACATAAACCCAGTTCATATAATAGCAGATTAAACCAGACAGTGGCAGAGAGACAACAGTTCCCAGCTGTGCACCTACCAGAAGAAAGCAAAACAAAATGGAAAAACAATAACTAGATCTCCTATGGACCCCTTAGATTAAATGGCATTTCACAGTTATTTTATTTTATTTTTCTGTAATTAATCACGCAGAAAAGACTTGTCGCCACCACTAGAGGGCTGCCATTTCGTCTTAAAGAAACAGGCACAATAAACTGCTTTGGAGCTCCACGTAAACAGAGCCACAAAGACTTAAGCATCCAAAATTGCAAGCAAAATGCAATAAAAGACAGGCATTCTTGGCACATTCATCTACAATAAAGTGATAGCTCTAGTACATCCAAAACAACGTAAATTAGTCAACTGCCATTGATGCAAAACGAGAGCTGACCAAAGTACAGTTAAAGACGGGGGGTGGCGGAGGGGGGTGGGCAATACTCTGACTTGATATAATCAACTTGAATTTCTCATAGCTCCTACTAGCTCCAAAGAAGCAGGAAGGAATGCTAGTAACAAGAGACAGAAGGCATCCATATAACCAACAGGTTCAAACCTCATGGTCCCTGAATTTGACAGGGTGCAGGATCAGGCAAGGAAGAAGGGAAAGATGAGCAGATTCCAGTTCAGATACAAGCCAAAAGAAGGAAAGAACTATTCTTGAGTTTGTAATTCAAAACACATTTTGCAAAGTGTGCAGGTTCCCCCCTCCTGCTCCAAATCTACACCAGAAACACAGCCCATATTATTTACACGCTTAGGAACTCTATTGGTGATAAATAGTAGACCTTGTCTCCCAATGGTAGTTATACAATCACTTCTCCAAACCTAATCTCAAATGAGAAAACATTATATTATCTTGACATGCTGGCTACCTAGATTCCGTCTTCATAGAAACAATTTTTATTTGAGGCAGAAAGCGTTAACCATGGACAACAAAACCACATACTCCATGCAAAATATAAATCAAAATAACAACTACATATAACCTCAATCATACGTTCTTTTAGAAAATCAACACGATGGTGATTAAATAAACCACAGACCACATGAGTGTCAACCATGAAAATGTGGGGAAAAGGAAACACTCTACTAAGTTTACACAAGATGCCTTATCCATCCATGACTGATAACAACTGGCAGTTCAAGGTCACAGCCTCTTCTTGATAGTACACTAGCATGTAGTTTCACAAGATACAAAAGAACAGTTTAAAAGCTCCCAATTGTTAAATGCAGTAGATGTCAACCCCAAGTCTGTGCTCTCTGCTTAACTTGCATGCTGGTTCTCACACAAAGATTTCTTTTAAAGCAGATTTAATTCACTAATATGGCAGAAAACAGATAAAAAAAAAAAAAGGAAAAAGCTTTCTGTTGCATTTGATGGTTTAAAGTGTCTCATGGAAGGGTCTGATGAGTGCCTGAAATAGCACAAAGGAAGGAATGAAACACTTGGCTAAGAGGGAAGTGAGAAAATGTAAGGAAGGATTAAGGCCTCATTCCTGTTGGCAAAAGTGAGCTGCTTGACTGGCTTAGCTGCTGGAGAAACTGTAGCCACAGTTTACATGGCATACCGCTGTCTTCTTGATGAAGCCCAGGTCGAATAAAAAAAGCTTTATACTAACAAGAGCGAGTAAAACAAACCGTTACTTCATTAAGTGAATATAAAATCTGTCATCCTCAAAGAAGTAATATCAATTTTGATGAGTAACTTTAGAAAGCTACATTTTTCACTTGCCCCACAAATACTGCACTGGGCAATGTGACTGACTAATAAATAAACCCCTAAAACAGATGAAGGCTCAGCAGAGATGGGCAAGAGCAATGTGTCAGTGAAGCTCAGGGAATAATGCAGGGTGTGACTGACCACAGCTGTTGCAAAGAAAGCTGACTTTATCTCAACACAAAGGGAACCAGCGGGTGGCCTTTGTTTTAGATAAACAGCTATGTCATTTGAGTGGATCAGCTGACAGTATCAACAGTTGAGTGGATCAGATGGTGGTGTAAACGTTTCTCCCCAAGTTCATTAGAAGTGTGACTGTCGCCCTGAGTTAGCGGGACCAGCACAAGGGGAGTGAATACATGGCTCAGACCAACACAAACTATAAAAACTAAACTACTAACAACAGAATTTCTAAGAGAACAATAGACTTGAGCTACCTTCAACCCATGTATTCCTGTGAGCGTATTAGAGACCATAACACACGTGTATTGAAATTGCTATATTTTGCTACTTGTTAACTTACATTTGTACTGTGCTTTCAGTATATTCTGTATCACTCTGCTAGATCAAAAATCCTCTGTAACATCAAATATCTTCAGATAAGTAAATTTGATATCAAACATTACACCTTCCACATGCAGAATATCTAAAAGAATCTGTTCAGGGAGTACTGGACTCTGACAAGGAGCTTTTGCAACAATACCCGGGACACTGGCATTTTCTTCCTTGAGTTCCTCCAAATCCACTCTAGAAACAAAACCCCAAACTAATCAACTCTATCCAGTGATTCTGCCCCAGCTTTTTCTTACTAATACTAAATCTCCTTTATTTACAGTATCTTCTCTTAATCAGCTTCACAGTAGCCCTTTGCACCACTTTGGTATAAAGTTAGTCTGAAGTTTATACTTAGTTGCAGATCAATAACTTTTCTCAGGGTTATAAGAGCCACGAATAAATGAAGATAATGAATGCAAAGCAAGATTTAATTCAACATTATGTTTTCCAGATTAAGTGCTGATTAAAATTTATAATATAAATCCCTTTGATTTAAGTAAATCCTCCCTGTTACTCCACTAAAAATGTATAATCCCATTATCAGCGTGGGAATTTCTCACCTGCATATGAAATACTAAGGAGCTTGCTGCGTTCCAGTGGAGGAGCCCAAGACGACCACATTGAATGCATAGCTGGGAAGGTAACACCCTAGAAAACAATGTTACATTCTGTTGAAATGTGACAACTTTAGAACTGCCTTCAACTTTGCAGGTTTCAAAGCATATTTCACTAAAAAGGAGTAGTACAATCTGTTAGTTTCTTGTTTAGCAAGAAGCCACTTTTTTTAAAGTGTGCAAGGCATAACAGTAAGAAAGCAGAATTCATTTCTACTGCTTTTGATTATGTATATACTAGAAAAGCTGCAAGAACATAAAGAGTACTGTTCCGAGCTCCTGGTTTCTGACAAGTGAGAAGTGATAATTCTAGTTTTGTCTCAAGAGTCCTTACAAATAAAACCTTTTTCTTATTCGAAAAACTTAGGCTAAAATATAGGGCAAACTTCTTAATTACTCAAAAAAATTAAAACTAAGCCACTCAAAATGAAACAATACATATACTACTCCAGCACATCAACACTCACAGGGCCTAATCACTACTATTTATTAATAAGTGATTCAGATACATATTCAAGTTACATAGAGAAAAAGGATTACCTCTCCCAGCCCTTCCAAGGCTCTGACAGCTATGAGGTAGCCAACTCCCATATTTGCAGCTAAGGGAGTAAGCAAGGTGAATACTGAGGTACCAAAGATGCCAAACCCCAGTAACAGCTTCCCTCCAATTTTGCTTGCAAGATATCCTCCTGGAATCTGAGTAATGATATAGCCATAGAAAAAAGAACCAAGGATCCATCCCTGAGTATCAGCATCCCAAGAATACTTTTCCCCCTAAAAAGAGAAAAAAACCCACAAAATCCAGTAAGTTCAAAACAGCATTTTCTCTGACCATATTTTATTTAATTTTTATCCATCATTTAGTCCTTTACACCTAAATTACAAAACTTTCATGACCTCCTCCCTAGGGTCTCCTTCCTCTACGTACATCTATACTGCTATCAAAGAAGTGCTGCAAGATAATTCAGGTAGTTTACAGTTTGTCCAGACATATCTAGCCCAACTAAGAAAATCATCACAACATGAAACGTTAGTGCTCAGGCAGTTATCCCTTTTTGAGTTCTAAGCAACTTGGGTTAAGTGACACAGGTACAGACTACGTAGTCTGCATGAGTGTGAATTCCATGTCTGCATCACAGGCGCGGACATTCTGTCATGCTCTAGAAAACAGCTTTTCCTGCAGAAAATTTAGGGACAGAAAAGCAAACAAGGAGATGCAGATGCTTAAATTTAATACAAAGAAAGTGAGCAGCCAAGGACACGTCTCACAAGGGTAGGTGGAAGAATCATAGAATAGTTTGGGCTGTAAGAGACCTTAAAGATCATCTAGTTCCAACCCTCAGAGGGATAAGCACAGCAGAGGGAAGATGTCTTACCTTAGCCGACAAAGTAATAAAAGCAAAGACAATTGAGACAAGGAGCCTGAAGCTGTAAAGGAAGTCAGCAAGAAGACATGAACTGTTGCCCAATTAAAGTGATTTTTAAAGTTTGGGATCACTTCCAAAAGCCCAATTTATGAGCATCTAAATGAAAAGCATACATTTCACGGAAGTGATGAGACAGAATCTTCTTCCCATAAAGTTTGCAGTTATAAATTGCTCATGATAAATAATAAATGACCTCTAAGCAAGCAAACAAAATGAAGGCAGGAAGACAGCAAGAGTGCTCGTAATAAACTTCAATTATAAGGTGAGATGTATGCAAGTCCAAATTCACAAAGTGGTTGTTGTTTTGTTGTTTGTTTNCTGATATCTAACAGTTCTATTCAGTTAAGAAATATGATTTTAATGATTACTGGAAGGGAAGTCAGAGATAAAGGATATAAAGACAAGAATAATCATCTGTGAATGAGATCAGAGAGGTGAGGAGAAAAATATATTATATGTTAATTTGTAATGAAATTTCATGCCATTGAGACTGTATGAAGAACAGGTAAATACAGACAGTGATGTGAGTTCTGACGCAGATGTAACAGTAGCAGTTGATCACTGGCATATAAAACAGTGAGTCATAGTAGATCTACAAGATTAACCAATTTGTAAGGACTAGCACAGAAAGGACGTACATAAAAACCCCTGACTGTAAGCACTACACTTCTGAATTACCTAGTCATTTAAGGCTATTATTTTTCAGAATAGCTTTAAAGGAACCACTGAAAAGGCCATCTGGTAAAGAGCAGCCTGTTCTCTTGCCAACTAAGCATGGGTCATTAATCACAGATTTCTATTAAAAACACTTTTACATGCCACATTAAAGGACAATATGTTTGAGACCTCACCGTTGTGTTGCGAGGAATATTTATGGTGGAGGAATGCTCTGGACATACATTGGAAGTCGTATTCTTTGCTAAGCTTATGTTTGGTTCTACCATATCCACCAGAGCAACGCTTAGGTTCACACGTAACGCGTACAGGAGGAAGAACCCAAAAAACGCCAGTAGTGCTAGGTTGTAGCGAGCTGAGCAGCATGCAGGGACTGAAACGAGAGTAAATGAAAAACTTGTTTTAACAAAACCTAACAACATCAGAATAACTGATAAGCAGTTTTTACTAATAATCTCAGAAATTTACGGGTAAGAAAAAATAGGCAAAAAACAAGCTAATTGTTCTAGTCTTAAGGAATGTATTCAATGGGTGTAGAGAATGAGGATGGAAAAAGAAAAAAAGCAAAAAAGCCCACTTTTCTACTCATGTGCAAAACAAATGTAATCCTGGTCTAGACCAGTGGTAGCTACCTGTGCAAGCGTAGGGCCTGCAGTGAAAGTGTGGTGCATGGTCTGTGGAAACGGATTTAGAAACATGCTTTTCAAAAGTCCTCTCCAAGATATCATGATACTTAAGTAGAACTTGACACTAAAAAAACCACAAGATTAGTGGGAAGCCTGTCATATACGTGAAAACAGTTCAAGAAAAACAGAGTCTTAAAGTAATGTTAAAGAACAGTCACTGAGATTCCAGGCTGTTTTCTAGCACAAGTTTTCCTTCTAAAAGTTTCCTTATGAAGGAGTATGCATTTGCTAACAGCTGCCAAACAGAAAACCAGCAGAAAGAGGAACAGCAAACACTGCAGTAGCTGTGAAACAGCAGCAGTTTCCCTGTTGCTCACTGCCTCTGTTCTGCAGTCACCATACAACGATGAAGTTGACAAAGGAAAATAAGTCTTAGATTCAACGTAAAATCTGTTTGTGGCACTAAGTTGACTCTGTCAGCTGCTTAAACCCAGATATCAGATTTTGCACTGTAACATGGTTATTGATTCCCTTCTACAGCAGTACACAGCAGCATTTGGCAGAGATTGTTCATCAGTACCAGGAGATTCAGATGTGAGTGGAGCTGTAACTTGGCCAGCACATCACCAGTGGCAATAAATTTTCTATCTATACAAAATACAGCTTATACCTCTGCAGATACTCTTTATGAACTGGGGATGCCCGAACCTACTGAGCAGAATTGTTGAGAAACTACTGAAGAATCTTCTGAATTTACAAATAGTTAGGGGGTGGAGTTTCCCCCCTTGTGAGGAAACTATGGTGCTAACGGAAAAAATTATAACCTGGATATCTGAAACTCCAGGAGGGTTGGGGATCAACACCTGCAGATATTACATCAGTCTACAGTGATCTCATCTTTCTCTGACTATTCAGAATTCAAATTATGAATAGAACAAGTATATCTATGAGCCACAGAAGTGACTGGAGCCTGATCTGCCACTGCAGTGTGTCTCTTTACTGGATTACCTGATCTGCAATAAGAAGCAAAAAGTATGTTCTGTGGACAAGCTATTTAATGACTTTCTCCTTCCCAGTAACTTCCTAGAAACAAGGAATGAGCCTATGTGACTTTGTCTTTTTCAGTGGGGACACCAACAGAGCCTTTCTGCAGGACTGTATTTTTTTTTTTAAAGTAATAGAAACTTGAAGTCTCTAACCCTGACCAACTTTATGTGAAGTTCATTATGGCTGCACAAGTTATTAAAATGACACAAAGAGGCTGTATTTGCTGTTCTTTTAGTAAATGAGTAGTAAGTGAGGCTTCTATACCAATCTGCAAAATGCCTTCCAGACCTGAGTTAATTGCAAGTCTGGCCTCAGCAGCATTTGAAGAAGTTATATCTGATTTTTAAATGGCATGAACGACAACAGCCAAGATTTTATTGCTTACTTTAAAAAACAATAAGCACCAAGAGCAGGAAGTGCTTACTGTACAAAAACTAGTCAAGCAGCTTCATTGTCCTTTATTGTTGTTTAAAAAGCAATTTGCCTTAAGTAGAAAACTCATAGTCATATAATTTATAACAATGAATATGATTACAGGTAAAGCTTTCCACTGCCTGTATTTGCTGTGGTTAAACAATAACAACAGAAGGCTGAATATCACACTGATGAAGTAACTCTTCCTTGTAAATGCAGAATAACTGGAACATCCAGTACTCTTCCTCTGAAAGCCTCTTAGTGGTATACACCATGTCTGGAGAGCACGCTCCACAGAACAGATATGCAAGAACTTAAGATCATCATAGTGTCATAAATAAATGATAAATAGTTTATAAAAATAAATGATAAATAGTTCTGATAAATAGTTTATCAGAAAAAACTAACAGACATGTAGATCTGCAAGTCTGAAACAAATGGCTGCTAAATTATTGCTTCCCGATCTTTCCACTAAGTGCACTTGCAATACCTAAGAATATTAGATTATGTTAACAGAAGAGAAAATTTGAGAAGATTCCAGATGCGTTTCAGTCACCCATCTCTTCAGGAAATTTCCAGAATCAAAGAGATACAGAAATTCACTCCCCTGCAGTTTAAGGCAGCTAATGATAATGTTCAAGTCCTTACCTTGATTGGTAGTCTTGGGTCCTACATCCATAGTTAATTCTGATTTCAGGGGCATGTTTTATAATACTGTAGCTATAATTCTTAAATTGCAGTTAAAAAAACAGGTCTGTGCTGCAAGTTGCACAGCAGTTAAAGGAAGTTGCTCTTCTGCTGTATTTTTCCTCCCCCGTGACTGAACCACCTCAACTGGAGAATGATACATTGTGCAAACTTAAGAACCTATTGCTTTAATAACTGACGAGCTCAAATGTCTCTCTTTCTGGCACTTTTCAGTCATTTTGTTAGCAGCCAGCCCCTCTTGCTGCAGTTAATATGTTTCCCAAGTAGGTTAGAGTATTTTTGCATGGCATAGTGGAAAAACTCAGAATCTTACTTCATTCCTTCTAGTTTATTCTAGGAAACCAAACAGCATGGACAATTCCCTACACACATTAGCTCTGTCATAGAACTGTCTGGGTTGGAAGAGACTTTTTAAGATCATTGAGTCCAACTATCAACCTTAACACTGACAAAACCACCACTAAACCATGTCGTTAAGCACCACGTCTGCCCTTCTTTTAAATACCTCCAGGTATATGGCAATTCCACCACTTCCCTAGGCAGCTTGTTCCAATGTTTGAGAACCCTTTCTGTGAAGAAATTTTTTTCCTAATATTCAATCTAAACCTCCCCTGGCACAACTTGCGACGATTTCCTCTTGTCCTATTGCCTGTTACTTGGGAGACCACCCCCCCCCACCCCCCCTTCCTTTCAGGCAGCTGTAGAGAGCAATAAGGTCTCCCCTCAGCCTCCTTTTCTCCAGGCTGAACAACCCCAGCTCCTTCAGCCACTCCTCATAAGACTTGTTCTCCAGACCCCTCACCAGCTTCATTCCCCTTCTCTGGACACGCTCCAGCACCTCAATGTCTTTGTTTTGTGGTGAGGGGCCCAAAACTGGACACAGCACTCGAGGTGGGGCCTCACCAGTGCCGAGTACTGGGGGATGAGAGCCCTACCGTTAAGCCCCATCTCCATAATGATCCTCCTCTCCTATAATTATATTTGTGCCACCTTCCTTCCTCTCCACACTTCCATAACAAGCACTCAGTCTTACTCAAATTCTATCTTAAAAATGGAATTCTGCCATAACCTTGGTGGACCCCAGCAATCGCTAATAGCCAGGCTGGCATTTAAGCAGGCATTACCCGCTTGTCCTCACGGTGGAGACCCCAAGCCAAGGACCGGTATTTGCACGGGAATTCCATAACCAGGCCGTTCCCCGCTTTTAGCGCTGAGGACAAACGCCCCCGTCCCTATCAGGGCGCAAGGCCGCGTTTAACCGAACACCCTCCGGCACCGCCGCCTCCTCAGCGCTCACCGGCGGGAGATGAAGCCCCGGGCGGCCGTTACCCTGACAGGGGGCTGGCGCGCGCCAGCCCGCAACGGCTGCGGCAGGCGAGGAACCGGGCCCCCCAGGGCCGTTCTGCTCTCGGCCCGGGCCCCGCGGCGGCTCCATGGCAACGCGACGCCACGGCACACGGGGCGCGGCGGGGAGGCGCCGCGGCCAGGCCCGCCCCCTCCGCC
>VXBH01006751.1:202374-292375 GCA_013400035.1 Rynchops niger
GCTGCCGCCCCCCGTCCGGCACAGCCGGGGTGCGCTGGGTGAGCATCACCTCCAGCCTCCGCAGCGGAGTGCAACGGAAGAGCTATGCAACACGTATCCTACGTTATTGTGAGGACGCTGTTACTTTTTTTGGCGATTTTTATTTCACTCCCTGCCCTTTCTCCCTCTGCCCGTTTCGATTTTCCAGACCTACGTTCCTGGTGGCAGTTCCTTGGAACATCAGGCCAGGAGCAAACGTGACTGTTGGGGTAGCCCTGCTGCCGGACAGCCCGGCACAGGTCACCGTAAGGGGAGAAGTGATCAGAGATAACGAGACCATCTTAAGCAGGGAAATGGTCTTTGAGAAAGGTAAGAGAATGGAGTTGGCCTGGAAGGATTTAGATTTGCCTTCTCCCCCCAGTGTTTTGTTGCTCTCAAATATCACAGATTCTAAACGGTACTAAAATAGGAACTTTATTTTACCAAGTAGGGGTCGCTTATGGGAAAATCTTGTACTCTGCTGGCTCTGCATTCAGGTGCGCAAGTGAGCTTGATAGCCAGTGGTTGCATGGGTGTGTTAATACATTGTAAACTCTGAAAAAATCAGATAGTAGCGAAGTGATGGATGTGGGGTTTCTGAGGAACCAAGAAGTACTCTGGTCAGGGTATTGGGGCCACCAAAGAAGAAATAGAGCAAGAGGTGCTGTCTTCTCCGTTTATTCCTGTAATGATACTGACTTTTATTTCCTGCTTTCCGTTCTACTTAACATCAAGTTCAGTGAGCCTTGCATGAATTTCAACCTGTCTGTTGTTGTCCTTTTCAGCATTATAAAACAGACAAGCAACTGGTAATTCCAGGCATATGAAACTATGTGGATGTCTGTGTCTGCACAGCACAGAGAATGATGCTTGACACTGGGAGTTCCTCAAGACAGAGGGAATGGTGGGTGGGTGGGTGTTCAGGAACAGGTATGACACTGTATCAGACTGGATATGATGAGGAAAAAGTAGAAATGCTATGGTGCATTACTTGAAGCGCATAGATTTATTGTTAATTGTTAATCCTTTTCCTGTCTTTTAAATATATATTTGAATCTTCCATGCTTTTTTACTTCATAAATGGAACAGAAAAAAAAAGGTGCCAAGCATCTGAGCATTAAGTTGTTAGTCATTTGTTCTCTATGAACAAATATGTAAGCAAAACTGTTACGGGCCAGCAGCAGGGGAACTGCCCTGTAACAGAGGATGTAGTGTTGAAGGCGTGTATCTGACGGTGCTACAGGAGTGGATCAGTTGTGAATAGAGTTACTCAAAGTAGTTTGTCAGAATAAGGTTCTTAAGCTTTAAATTCTTCACTGAAGAACAAAACAACCTTAAGATAAAATATGTAGCAAAATTGTTGTAGCTGTGTTAGTCTAAGAACGTGAAGGAAGACTGGGGGAGGTTTTATTAGGCCAACTGTTGCAGTTGAAGGAAAAAACCCAAACATATCTCCAGGCACACAAAATCTGCTTTAAATGACATCATTGCTGCATATATTAGTGCCCAGAAAATGTTGCTTTATCTGTCACTTGGGCCCATTTGGTTATACAGAGTGGCTAATACAGTGGTATTACTGTTCTTGTGGTGCACATGAGTTTGATGACTTTTATTGCCATGTGTCTATGCAAAATAAGTATTAAGAGAGGCAGGGTGTAGCTGAAGTTGTTGACTATGCTGAATATCCAGAAAGCTGGAACTGATTGCCTGCCTTGGTTAGGCTGCAAATTCAGTGGCACTGTTGCCTCAGCTGGCTCAATTATGTTCTGTATTTTTCCTTGCATGGTGACAGCAAAAGCAAGGGATTAACTGCTTTGAGAAACTGATCTGACTGAAAAATAAAGTTTTTATTCCGTTGAATTTTTTTTTAGGCAGACGTGTTCCCTGGTTTGGTGTGCAGACATTTGTGCTGATGGAACTGAAATGGGCGCAGAGTTGGGATTTGGGTGCTGGGGACAGAAGGCAGGCTGAGGACACTGTTTTTATTAATAAAATAGCATAAGAGCTATTACATACCTGCCTGGCAAAGTGCATCTGCAGTTGCTTAAAGCTAAGGATGCGCTCTGATTCTCCAGCAGCAGCTCAGTATTGTACATGTACTGATCTAAATTTCTGAATTAGCTCCGTAATCTTGTTGAATTAGAGGTGCAGTTATTTTTTCTTTATATAATCTAAATCTTGCTTTATATAAGATATAGAGCGCTTGCCCTCTGATAGTTGATAAAACGTTCACTGTCTTAATGTTACTGGAAGTGGAATTTTGATATCTGAATTATGTTTGGGAAACTGTCCATTAGAGAAAGGCTTTAGCAGTGGAGCTTGGTTCACACCTTTATTGTGTTTTTCATACAACAGAGGGAAAGAAATATATTTATTAATAAGTGTCTGGTTTGTATTCTTTGGAGTGAGGGAGAAAGTATGCATGCACACGCATTTGAAGAAGTGCTGATATTTTGAGCTTTGCTCAATATTCCAGGTTCCAAATGCACTGTAGCAAGGGAGATTGTTCAAGACCAGTGTTTTGGTACAGACATTAAGTTAATTAGATTAAATGTAGTGAAAACAAACCAACTGAATGTCTGCAAGCAGGATGTTGCTGCTACAGGTAAACTTCGTGTGAACAAGTATAACCAAAAAAAAACAAAACAATCAGTGCGTCACCAGGAGAGAATAGGTTTCCATTGTCTGGAGCGAACTCCAGAAAAACACAAAGCACTAACTAAAGCTGTTTCTGTGCACTGTATCAAGCCTTGACACATTTTCTGTGGAAATGCAGTATGAGAGAGATCCTCAGCCTGATTGAAAATGACTGCAGAAGATAACAATGGCTTATGTGCAATTCGAGCTGTTGGGTTTTCTGGGTCAACACCACCAGCAAAAAAGATGCGAATAACAGACAGGCAAGTTAAATTTTATGCATGAATGGTTTGATTTTCAGTGATTACAGTGAAGGGTAACTCTTGCCATGCGTATTTATCCAGTCATTGATCAATAAAGATGTAGTTTGAATTGGCAAGAAGTGTTGTCTTACAGGGTTTGCTACCCAGACATTGCAGTATGTGTTAGTGTATGAGAAACCTTATACCTTAATTGCGAGAGCTTCTGAAAAGTCTGTTTTCCTTGTTGGTGCTAGAATGTTTTGGAAATAGTAAGTAGCATGTAAGTTGAAAAAACACATTAGTTTTAAGAAAAGCTTTCACGTGTAATGAGGTGTCATCTACCTGACTGCGCCAATGCTTTTGATCCTTAAGAATAAGATTTAGTTAGAGCTTTTGGTATTTAAGGTACAACATAATGTATGTGAGGCATGGTGAGTGAGAACTACTTTGTGAACTGAAGAATCTGGTTTACAGTAGCATGCGTAGTTTGGGTTCCCTGTATAATACTTGTACGTGTTAATTGATTTGCACTGTTTTTCTGTACTTCAAGAGAGGAGTAAACTTACTTGTTAACAGAGGTTGCTGAGCTAGAGTGTGGTAAATACTCAGGTAGGATTTACGAAACATGACAGAGTTTGTGAGACAGTCTGTCAAGCTCAGACATGTAGTGATCATCCATATAGACAATGGAAAATCTGCTTTTACCAGAAGGCATGTTTTGCGTACTTAATAATATGGTTCTGGCCACGTTAGTATGTGAAACAGTGAAAAACACTAGGAACAGTAAGTTGTAAAGGAACAGCTAAATGGGAATGAATGTCCTAAGTATGCCAGTCCCTTTTGTTAACCTTGAGTTGCCTCTGTATACCTTATTTCAGAATAAAATGACTGTCACATTGGTGACCACAAAATCATCTGTGCTGAAAATCTGTGGGGTAAAGGATTGTGCTGGTGGTTTAGTGGGACAGCTCGTTTCTGCCCAGTTCTGCATCAATGCCTAAAAAGCTAAACAGCAAGAGAGCAGGAGTCCCATGATTTTGTGTCCATAACCTCCACGTCCAAACATGTCTGTAACTGTGCCTTGTGAAAAATAAGTTGTCAAATAGTCAGCACGTGCAGAACAAAGGAAAAGTTTTGGGGAAGGAGGTGTTGGGGCTGGACCCAGAGGCAAGGGAGCTAGTAGAGAAGAGGGTGCTCTCTTACGGGCTTTTGTATGGCTGGAGTGCATATAAAAAAAAAACCCCAGGTTTCTGTACCTGTTGTTGAATCTATCCTGCTAACAGGCACATTAAGCAGTTTGCAGAAAGATGGAAGTAACAATGCCATCCAATACTTGAGCTTTATCTTATTGATTCGATGCTGTTTTTGAGATTTTAGGGAAAGAGTCCTTCTGCGACTCAAGGCTTATGTGTTTCTATGTGAGGTCATTCAGGTCACCATGTTCTTCATCGATATCCAGCCAAGGAGAGTGGGGCAGATTGAGCACTTCAGGCTGTTTTCACAGTACCTTGAGAAGGGTGAAATAATTCAGTCATAGCAGAAATGGTGGCAGTGGGGCAACTTTTACAGAGGAGGTAATAGTACACATGCCATTGTGGGGTTCCCTGTTGCTACTGTCAACTTGAGGGGTTTTACAGCTTTTAGGAAAGGGAGGACAGAGAAAAATAAAGACTGTGACTTTGGGGGGGAAAAAAAAGCCAATGAACAACAGGAATTGGGAGGTAAGATGCTATCAGAAACCCAAGGAAGGGAAGCAAAGGGAGAAAGCTCTTGAGGGACTCATAGTAAAGGGATAAGCACACATTACCCTAACATACCAGAAGGGTAAGAATAAAGTAACTAAATACGATCTTATCACTGGCCAAACCCCAACAGAATAAAGGAAAACTGCATGTATAAACTGAAAATGACACCAGATCACAAAGGTTGAGCTTAAAGGAGTAGCACGGGTAAGCAAGGACAAAACTTGAAAGGCCAAACCATGAGTAGGAAAGAATGTGAAGGATAACAAGGCATGATTTTTAAATATCATATTGGTAGCTTGAAAGCTAGAAAAGGATGTGACTTGCTACGTACTGTGATGAGAAAAGCATTGGTCAGTGATGCTGAGAGGCAGTAAGTGTTCTGTCTTCAATAAGAGGATCAACTAACTGCCATGGAAAAGGGTTAAGAAATAAGGCAACAAAAGGGGAGGAAAAGGCTAAAGAGTGCTTTGGTAAAGTAGATGTTTAGGCCTGATAACATTGCATGTAGAGTATTTAGGGAATTGACTGAAATAATTTTAAAACTGCTGGTGAAGCTTTGGGAGCACGAGTGAAGAGAGAAGTTCTGGAAGACTGAAAACCTGCATGGTGTTCCACCATGGTCTGGCAGGGGTTGTAGGTGGAGAAGCAGCGGGGTATTCTTATATTTTGACTTTACTAAGGCTTTTGATAGTCTGGTGTGGCACTCTGACAAGCCAGCTGGGGAAGCGGGGACAGCATGGAACTCTTATTAAATACGTTTGTGGCAGGATGGAAAATAATATTCACAAAGTAGGTCTACATGGTTCACTCTCAAACTGGAAATGGATTGCCTTGAAACTGTATTGTTTAGTATGACTGACATGGGTGAAAAGGGGAGAATGTTTATTAGATTAGTGAAGGGGTGGCAAGGATGCTGGGAGGAAGGATTAGATTTTGAACTCATTTTGGCAATACAGGAAATGATTAGGGGGAAAAATGGAGTGTGATTCACTGGGGCAACTTCATAGTTCTGCTCTTGTTGAGGAATAAAAGAGAGTGCATTTACTGGGTGGGGAACGAGGTGAGGCAGCAGTCCTGCAGAAAAAGGTGTGTGGGTGGGAGGTGGGTGATGGTTTAAAGGTATGAAAAGGTGAAAGCTTGTAAGTAATACTGTGGTGCTCAAAAAAGAAGGCAAATGATGTAATCGAATGTATACACAGAAATATTTTCTGTAAGCTATGAGAAAGTATTCTAGTAATCTTCACAGCTCCAAGTAGGCATCCTGGGGAATGCTGTGCCTGATTTGGGGCACTCCTCATGGAGGCTGTGAACCAACTGGAGAAATTCCAGGGAGAGCAGAGGGAAAGATGGGAGATCTCTCAGGAGGCGAGTTCAAACCAGACAGAAGAAGGTAGGCCTTCACATGAGATGGAAATAAATTGTGGAACTCCATGTGCCAGGTGTTGCGGATGGAAAATGTGATTGCACAAATTCATGAGATAAAAGTCCATCAAGGGGCTCGTCCAGTATAAAGACATTAATTTTGTCTTTTCAAGCCCCAAGCCTCAGATTGCATAGGCTGAGAAGAGTACCCAAGCACTGAGTACTTGTTCTGTTTTTACGCTGTTCAGATGTCTGTTCTTGACCATTGCTGGAGACGGGACCTTGGGCTAAACAGTCTTTTGGTTTGACCCTGGGAGTCTCTTCTACCTTCTGGAAAGCATTTCAGGAGAGATGGGAGGAATTGGGGTGACATGTCAGGAGAAGTGTGCTATGCACCTGGATATTAGCCTTCAGATACATAAAAGGTAGCTTTAAAGAGAAAGGGGTGGGAACTAACAGTGGATCTCCAGACGGGTCTAGGGTGATGTCCTTGGTGGTGTCTAATTAGAAAGAGACCCACAATGAAGTGAGGAGGGTTATATAAGCACCTGCAGAGGCAGGATACAGTTGGGAAATTCATTGGGTCTCCAGTCATACACAGGTGACTTCTCTTTTCATGAGACTCTTTACAACTCTCTGCATTGGCAGCATTGCTGGTTCCCATGCTCTGCTATCCCTGGCTACCTGTTTGTGAAGGCAGAGTTGACATTCTATCTGCAGAGCCTGAATAGCACATGGCAAGAAATGATGCTGGTTCACCTAGATTCACCGCAATCCAAATAAGTATGTGGGTAGAAAAAGTGGCCAGAGTAACAGACCCTTTCTCCCCTACTTCTCCAGCTTCCTGGAGCTGTGAGGTCCAGGTGCTTATTTTGTATGGTTAGGGAAATATATTGCCTTTATTTACCAATGAAGGAAGTTTCTGGTAATATTTTTATATACTTAAATAATTTTGTGATCTCAGAAAAGTTTTGTGGCTTTGTCATCACAGACTCTGAATCCATTCCAGGAAATGGAAGAAAACTAATACGAAAACAAACCTTTTTTCACTCCCTCTAAGAGGAAACTTAAATAGTTCCTGAATGTTTTATTTGCAGTGAATGAGTTTGAGAGGTGACTTGACTTTGGAATTTTGCTACAGTTGCAGCAATTGATGCAATGAGGATGGTATTAATACTGCCAAATCTCTGGCATAGACAGGCTTAGACACATTTTGTCCTAGTATGATTTCCCTATGTTTAAAATCAGAATAAATACTGCAGCTGCTTTAAATTGCGGTAATAGTGGCTTTGTCTGTGTTTATTTCATGGACATCAGAATGGATAATAATGATGGCCAACAGTGCCTTGTAATCAGGATGTGCAGATGCCTCTAAGTTTGTGTGTTTGTATAGAGTCACCAAGGGAAAACTAAGTGAATGAAATGAATTTCCCATTTAGTTGTGTAAAAGGCTTAAGTCCGAGATTATTCTGAATTGTCTGTGTAGTTTCATAGACTGGAACTGGCATCAAGGAAGTTTTCTCTGTAGTATTCAAAACTTGTCTTGCTAACAGCTGTAAATTGATAATTCTCAGGAATTTAGCTGTTTGGGTATGGCAGGCAGTGATAATGTCATGTGCATGACAAGAAGTCCATGGATGGCTCTTAGAGACTGGTCTCAGGGAAAAGTTGAAAAGGGTCTGTACAACTTGTGTTTAAGCGTCTGGGATGGTAGTTGCTGGACAGCTGTCAGAAGGTCTCTGATTAAAGGGGTGATTTAGTTTTAGAAATATGAAGCCATTTTGTTTTCCTACCCAGCATGCGGTGTCTCAGATAAACCACAGAGTGTTTTAAGTATTGTGTTCTTGCAACTGGCTGCTCTCTGACGACTCAGCTGAAAGCGGTAATAATAGTAGAATCCGTAGAGTTGGTTGTTTTTCTTTAGAAAACTGAGTGGAGGATTAAATGTCTAAATTATGGCCTAAGTCTAAAAAGAAAGCGGAAGGGGCAGTCTGCAGGAAACTTGGTGTTTGCTCTTGGGAGGGATGGATCATGGATGCGGCAGGACAAGGGAAGGGTCGTCCAGCATTGGCAGTGTCTGTCTGTCTGAGCAGGTGGGAGACGATGGTTTTCCTCAGGGCTGGATCTGCAGTGCTGGTGAGAGAAGAAGGGCTGAACTGATAAAAGGGAGAAGCAGGGAGGTACCACGGCTCTTTTGCCATGTGAAGTAGAAAGACACTGGGAATGCCATAGTGAGGGGGCAGAGAAGAGGAAGATTCTCTTCATACCTTCCGGTAAAGCCGTATCTATTCTGTCCTGGCCATGAGTGTTTCTGGTTGTGCCTTCTATGGTTGTGTTTCCACCAGTCTTATGATTGTGGGGTAAAACCAGACTGGGGAAAGCCTTTGGATTTAGCTAGAGAAGGTTTTTTTTTTTTTTTTTTTTTTGTAATGAATTGTCCTGATTGTTAGGAAAATATCCCTGCACTCTGCATTGCAGACTAAAGCTAGAACTTGCTAGCGACTGCAGATTTTGGTAAAACATAGCTTTAATCACAAAAACATCTGTGCATGTTGCCTTTCTCCTGTCCTCTAAAGCTGTGGTGCCCTGTCTTCTTGGCTGGACCTTCAGATGATAAATTATGTCCAGTTCAGATTATTCCTCCTGCCCCTTTATGCATTTCTCCATAGGCAGTGCTGCTACTCTGCCTCTCTCTCTCTCTTTTTGATTTCTGAGTACTTTTAGCCTCCAAAATTTGCAAAAAGGACTGAAAAGGATAAGGGGGTGGTGGAAATAGGGAGTAGAGTAATGAGTGGCTGTGGAGGGAAGTGTATGTAGTGCTGGCAGGCAAGAAGGCTTTAGGAGGCTTTGTGGAGCAAGTATATACCTCTTTACTACAGGCCTGTTGGCTTCATTTGGCTTTGGATGTCAGCCTGGATAGCGATATCCACTAGCAATCCCTATTGCATGCATTTGTGTGCTGTGTTGCCCCTCCTTCTATCATCTGGCCCAAATTTAGTCATAACTTAACATTATGACAAATGTTTAGTGGCTCACGTTATGTATTTTGGGCTACTTGCGTAACTAACCAGTGCTAATTTGTGTGCTAATTTAAAAATAATATTTGAGGAGTATAACACACTTAAAGAAAACGGTGAACTTGACAGATTTGCAGGCCTTCTTTTATGAAGAAAAAATACTTTTCACTTTTCACTCCTTGGACAATTTAGGCCTTGGTATTTATGCTTCCTTCTTTTTTTTTTCTTTTTTTATTAAAAACACAAAATATTTTGGGTAGGAAGAAAAATCTGGAAGGGCATTGAAGAACAATATTTTTTAATTTCTCTGATGTTAAAATGAGGTTTTGAAATAGAATCCGCAGTAGAAAAAATTCCATTTACCACTGCAAAGATTATGTTTTTCTGTAAACATTTTCTAAGCATGGATATGTGAACACAGCTGCCAGAAGAAAGACGTGGCATCATTTCAGTAAATCAATCCAAAGTGATTCCAGTTATATTTTTCTGTTCTTACGCAGGACTAAGAAGGAATGAGAACATAGGTGGAAACAGTTAAGTGAGAAAGTTTGTTTGTAGTGATATCTGTCATACGAGAGAGAATAGAAAGTCAAGACCTGAGTTTGTGTAAATTAATTAAAGGCTGAAGTGCTGCTGTACTTCTTTATATTGGCACAAGCTCTAGTTCACTGTGCCAAGCCATACAGTCATTTTTCTGGAACCTCTGTCCTTTTTGGGGAGTGGAAGCTGAAACATTTACATCCACTCCTAGTGCTGGTGGTGTCAGCTCAAGAAAGGGTAGCATAAGTTTCTGGGTTTGAGTCAGGCCCATGTAATGGGAAGAATGTAAGATGCCATCATTTGTGCAGCTTTCCATAAGTCTAAAAAAAGATGCATGTATTTGGCTCTGTAGAGTTTTTTCCTATTATTTGCTTTGCTGATAACGAGACTATTAGACCTCCAAAAAATGGCATGGTGGCAAGGTACATTAAAAAGATGACTTAATTTCCCACTGCTGTCTATACCGGTAACATGTCTGCACCGCATTGCCTTTGGTTCCTCTTCTGCTGGATTGTCCTAAATGCCAAGGACCGAGGAAAAGGAGGCAGGACAATGCGGCGTTTGTTTCCACAGTATTTCCATGTATTTCCTCAATGCAGTATTTACTGAATGAATACAGTACAAGCTTCAGGAATTTGGTGAGAGAAATGATTCTGTGAGTGACGAGGAAGGATATTTTTTCTTAAAGGATCATGTGACTTCTGTGGGGTATTTTTTGGTTGCTTGTTTTTTAACTTTCCTCAAGATTAGTCTGGAACGGTCCACTGAATTTTTCCTGTCTCCCCTGCAGCTAGGGCATGGCTCCCAGCTGGAAGTTTTCTTTAACTAATCCCTTGTGGCAGCAGGGACGCAGCTCTCGCCTGGTTTTTCCCCTCTGTGGCTTGTTGCAGTCGTTCTGGTTTGTCTGCTGCTGTGGGGAGCAGATGTGATGAGTCAGGAGGAAGCATTTTGTGGTCTGCGATGCTTGGTGCAGGTGGTGTAGCTGTTCTGGGCTCCTTTCTAAACCTACTTCTACTGCCTGGAGTTAGTTACCTGTAACCTTTGGGAGCTGTATTTAATAACTGAAGGGATCCGTTGCAGGGATCTGCCAAAGGAGGGTGAGAACTGTTGCCATTTGTGGGGACGGTGGACTCAACTGATGTCATGTGTAAATCATGTGGAAGTGTTATACACTGCACGTGAGTAAAAGCGTCCAGCTGCATGATAGCAGAGCTTCCAGTGGAGCAGTGCCACTCGCTAGCTGTTGGACGATGGTTAACTCTTTATAAACCTGAGATTGCTGTAGGATTAACTATAACTTCAATTCATCAAGTGGTCAGAAAAATGTGGTGAATTTCAGCAATTCAGCATTGGCATAAAGAAAATATTTTGCCTACGGCTCTTGCTTCAGCACATCCGAAGCCATCCCTGGGCATAGCTGAGCAGAGCTCCAGGGGATTGATTGCAGCTTGGTAAGTCTCTGAGAACATGGGAAAATATTGCATGATGGGGAAATTCACTGCAACGCCAAAGAGTTTCGGATCTGCCCAGGCTGCTCAGTTCCTAATAAAATAATTATGTAGTGACATGAATTGAAAGATTACCTCATGCCTCGGAGCCTCCTTTATGATTTTCATGGGCTGGGAATGAGACGGCACTCTGGGCTTTATCAAGGCAGCCAGGGAGGCTGTAGCTCCCTAACACTGCTTCAGGAGGTAAATAAATGCTTTCTGAGTTGCACAAAGGAGAAGTGACTGTGATTTAAATCTCCCATCTCTCCAACTGCTTCCCATTCTGCATTTGGCTGTATTTGGCTCAGACCTGATGTTAGGTCTCCCAGGTCTGGGAACATGGAAGAAACTCAGTATTTCTACCATAGGACTGTGTGTGTATTACTGTGTTTGCATTGGCGTGGGTAAAGATGGAAATAGAAACCCCGTTGTGTGGGCTATGGTATGAATATCAAATTTGTTCTTGGTGTCTCCCAACATACTGAAGTCACTGCTATAGCCATTGCTATAATTAGCTGTGTTGGATAGATTAAAGCTAATGTAACAACACATGCATATTCATGCAGCTGTATGTGGCAAATAAAACTAAGTTTCCTGTTCCTCGTTAATAACGAATTATCAATTATCAGCAGTAGCAAAGTTGTTTGGTTTGGGTTTTTTTTCTCCTGGTGACACAGTGGCATGGGTTGTGGTCATACAAAACCCAGCTTTAGCACAGACTTATTTCACAGAAGGATGGGAACTAGAGAAGGGTTAGGCTTTTCGTATATTGGAGAGAAATTTCAGGAGGTAGTTTATACAGACTCTGTTGTTGTTAGTTACCTTACATCCAGCCTCCTTTACCAGTGAAATATCATAATCTCTTAAAAAAATTCTTCCTAGTTAACAGTAACTCCATCTCTCCTAAGTTAGGAAGACATAAGTTTCCTTTAGCTAAAATGATATCTCTTTTAGTGCGATTATTTGGGCATGGAGTTGTTTGGGTAGATGTTGGGATTAAATATATCAGCGAGTCGAGAGGGATTTACGTTGCCTACAAATGGGGTACTCTGCAGGACTGTGTAACTCCCCCCCTGTGGCTGGCGGTTGTCCTGTAGCCCTGTGTGCCAAACAACCCTGGCCGAGCATGGGGCTCCCTGCCACCATGGAATGGGGCAGAGTGCCGTCTCCGCTGGCTACTGGGAAGAGAAATGTGTATTTTGTCTGAGACTTCTGACTGGAAAACCTCAAAGGCCGGTGGGGTTGCTCAGAGTCCGTGACTGCATGAGCTGCTTCTTGAGTGAAGAGGAGAGAGGGATGATAGGAAAAAAAAAAGTGGCTTTAACGGTAGCATAAACATGTTGTGGAAAGAACTGTGTTGATAAGGGCCCAATGCCGCCCATCCCTGTTAAGCTTTTGAATACCAGAATGAAGTACTGGAGTGTGCTGCCCACAAACTTCATTTGTGGGATGTGAGTCATTTGGTTTAACTCAGGTTATAATTTGAATAGATGGTACATGGCGGATGGGATTTTTGCTTTAGCACTCTGGCAGCAGCCAGAACAACCTGTGTTCAGTCCATCGAGGCTTCCTTCTGTTTGCCCCTGTCAAAGTAAAGAATTCCTTGACTTTTAAAATTATTAGAGTTCAAAGGTCAAGTGATTGCTTAATCTTGGAATGCTTTTATGTCCAGGATCAAGAAGGACATAAATTAAATAAATTAATTAACATTTTTTGCTTACTCTGTGAAACAAATGAGTAAAGGTGAAAGGGCTGGAAGGAATGTCCTATGAGGAGCGGCCAAAGACTTTGGGCTTCTGTAGTTTGGAGAAAAGGAGGCTGAGGGGCACCTCGTTGCTCTCTACAGCTTCCTGAGGAGGTGAAGTGGAGAGGGAGGTGTTGAGCTCTTCTCCTGCTTATCCAGTGATAGGATGGGTGGGAATGGTTCAAAGCTGTGCCAGGAATATTTCTTTACTGAGGGGATGGTCAAACACTCAACCAGGCTTCCTAGAGAGGTGGCTGATGCCCTAAGATTCTCGGTGTTAAAGAGGCATTTGGACAATGCTTTTAATAATATGCTTTAACTTGGTGAGCTCTGAACTGGTCAGGCAGCTGGACTAGATGATCGTTTTAAGTTCCTTCCAACTGAAACTGTCCTGTCCTATCCTATCCTATCCTATCCTATCCTATCCTATCCTATCCTATCCTATCCTATCCTGTCCTGTCCTGTCTTAAAATACATTACATAATTAAAATAAAAGCTGTATCACTTATGGCTCTGTGACGTAACGATATCCAGGAACTGAATAGCATGTTTATTTGGATTCTAAAAATTCAGTCTATGTGAATGTAAAGGAAAATGTTCAAGTGGAGAACATGGACGTCAGCCCCCACCAAACAGAGAAGTAATATTGCTGTAGACTGGAGTTCATACTTTTGCAGCCCTGAAAAAGGTATCACACATCTTCATCAACCATGATGGGAAGGAAGTGGTGGAGTGGATGTAGCTGGGGAAGAGAAGGCTGAGAGGCTTTGGAGTGAAGAAGAAGCTTAAGGTTGTCGTAGAGGTAATGGTTTGGCATAGACATGCCACCACTCTGCTGACTTTGTTTCATAGCAGTGAAACCACCAGGTAGGAGGCTCTCATTAGAGGGAATGGCCAGGATTAAGGCAGTTTTTTGCCATTTTGCCTTTCTCTAATAATGTGTAGTTTAAAGTCTTTACCTTTTTTATTCTTTCTAGAACCGTTGTTAATCTTGATAAAAATGACTACAAAAACTATTTATTTGCCTACTAAACTGCAGAGGAGATTAATACAAAATATCCTGGGTTTCCCTTACATGTGAAGGAGTTGCAGAATCAAATTCTTTGCAGAGGCAGGGGGATGCTTTAGACTTAGGGCCGTGGTACCTACAAGGGGAGTCATTCTCAACGACAGCAGTGCCCAACCATACCCTCCTTGTTCAGGTAGCTCCCAGCTGGGACACTGTTGGCACCCTCAGACCATTGTTTAAGTGGAGCACTGCATTTCAGTTTCTCTGGGCTGTTTTGCTCTGTCTGGTTCTTTTAGCAGGTTTGCAATGGTAGTGATCGTTAGGGAGCTGCTGAATCTGGTAGCCTGATGGTGGGGGGGATTGTGTCTTTGACTGGGGTATTGGGGTTCCCCCCTGCCGGTGTTCCACTGGGCTTGTGGTGATGGGGGTGTGATGGGCTGAGTGCTCCCCTGGAAGGGGCTGGGCATTATTGGCGTTCCGCACGTGCAGTCTTCCTTCACGCTCCCTGTGTCTGTGCAGATGAGCTGCTTATCCCATAACCTAATGGTGGCTGACAGTGACCTTGACAGGACTTGGGAAGAGTAAATGTGGGGAACGAGATGTTTAATTAAGTATAAGCACAGCATGTCAATACTGACTAATGCAGCAGTTGCTTCAGGCTGTATATTTTTTAGTTTCATCTCTGGATGGTGTTTGGCAGCAGTCAGCTGGCTGATAAGTGTGTGCATGCTGGCCAGCCGGTCGCAGCCATTGCATGTGTGTTGACAGGACGGTCCATGTACCCAGAGCTCCGGGGGAATTCGGTTGTCTGATGGGTGTTATGAGCAGTGTGGGAATGGAGGACGACGACTGCTCGTTTAAATAACATGGTAATATTGATATTTTGGTAAGTTTTTATAAGGTTTCTGACAGTGTGGTATTTCTTCTTTTTTATTTAGATTCCTTTGGGACTCTTGTTCTTCCAGTAGTAAGTATTTCTTTCCTTTCCTCCTTCCTCAGAAAATGTTGACTCTCTGTAATTTTTCATCAGTGGGCGTTGATGAAATGATGTATTTTTTATGTGATTTTAGCTGTTTTCACATTCTCAGATCAGCGTATTTACTGACCAATAAGCCAAGGAGTTTTCAGATCAAGAGCTCTGCAGCTTGTAACAGTAATTACAGGATTTGGGGGCTGATTTCCAGCATCATCACAAGCTATCATAAAACCTGAACACAGAACTTTGTGGTTTTTTTGAATAGCTGATATCTATTTCTCTATTTCAGACACACTATGGGGGCTAATTAGAGCTGAAAGAGTCATGCAAAGAAATAATAGAGAAATATTCAAAGAAAAATGTATTTATACACAGGATCTGAAAATGCACATTCAGTGAAAATACATAATCAGCTAACTAGTAAAAAAAAAGCGTTAATATTGAATTGTGTGTTGAATATGAATCGTAAATTTATAATCCTGGATGTTCATCTTGAAAACACAATCTAAAGAATTCTATATTTGTGTCAGGAAAAAAGTTTTACCAAAGTCTTTGTTTTTTTAAACATCTGTTAGTCTGAATATCCCTAAACCCAGGGGTTTAAATTCTGATCTCAAGTGAACTGTATATCTGATGAAATAATCTGGAAACATTTCATAGATGGATAATCAATTACAATGAGCAGCTCAACAGTATGAAGACTACTAGGTTGAAATGTATCTGTACGAACTGTAAATTAACAAACATAAAAAATTCAATTAAAAAAGAATTAATAGGTTCCTTAATATAATCTGGCCAGGTTTTAAAGTGTTCAAGCAGCTAAAACTAGGCGAGGTGGATTCCTCCCTCTCTTGCTACTATCTGAAGTGATGAAAACTGACACATTTTTTAATAGTAAGATGGTTTATTTCATTTGTGTAGCCATGGTGGACTTATGTTTTGCCTGAAGCGTAGTTGGCTGGTAGCAGGAGGTAGGTAATAAGTTTCTGGTTTCCGCTGTCATCTTTTCCAGAGGAAACAGTAGCTTCCTTGTCTGAGGTGCTCGTGACGGTGGCTGGTGTGGTCAGGAGAAGTACGTGAGGTGGCCTTTTTCTCTCTCATGTTAGGAATGCCAAAATGGGGATAGTAATACCATTCACCTGGGGGCTGCGTTGACTAGGACAAAATATTTTCATAGCACGTTCCTACCATGTACTGTTAAAAGCTGCTTTGCTCACATCTGGGTTGAGAAACAACCCTTTAGAGAAGGAGCTGGTGGGGCTGAGGTAAATAGTTACCATTATTGTAGCAGTGACCTTCTGGAAGTATTGCATTAGTGCAGTCTCCGTTGTCATAATTGAGTGAAGGCGGGATACTTTGCACTTCAGCTGACCTAATACACTGCCAGGACAACGCAAACTTCATTGCCTTTGGCTTTTACATCAGGCAGTTTTGTCACCATGTTGCAGGAAGGAAAGATCTTTTGAAATATAAAAAGTACAAAAATCCAGGGAGCAACCCATGCTGTCTATCATTATTCGTGATAGGAAAAAGATACAGAAAAATATGTGAGGTCTCTACATGGCATTTACAGACTTTTAAAGAAGAAATCAAAGGCAATCCTTGCAAGTATGTTAAAATAATGCTGTAAGAGCACAATTCACTGCTATGATGAGACAAACCAAGCTGATTCCCCCCCTCTCCCCATTTTTTATTTTGAATGTTTATAATCTTTCTTGGACTTCTCGTAGAGAATCCTGTCTGCTTTTTAGGGATTACACCTTCTGTAATAAATGGTAATATTAGTAAAATTAATTTTGAGGTAATATTTGACAGATGCAGTAACTAAGGCTGTTCCTCCTATTTAATATATTCCAGAATACTTGGCGTGGAAGTTGGAGAGTGTTGAAATATGTGAATCATATGTTCTTGGCAACATGTATACAAAAACCTGCAGTTGAAGAAAATGCAGAATCTGTTTCGGTGTGGAGCTTTGCACCTAAAATTTAGTTATATAAGGCCAGATTTTAAAGGGGAACTCTTCTTTCTATGTCATCATATGCCTGCTCATGGATGAAAGAGAAAGCCTGTTTATTTTTCCCTTTCCTGTTTGGTTTTTTTTTTTTCCTTTTCTTTTTGTTTTTTTTTTTTTTTTTTTTTTTTTCCCCTGGCTTATTTTTAAAAACAGAAAGTAAACAGAGAGGGATGAAATTGTAGTTGACTCCTCTTTATAGATAAACACACAGAGAAGGAAACTTATTCGATACAGACATTTGCATCTACTTCATTTGTCACCCTGTGACATTTTTCCCTGTTTGGGAATTTCCGTTACTTCACTGGGCGCTCTTAAAATGAGTTTTGACAACATGACAACCTTTCATTATAGAGCTTGGTAGGTTACTTTTGAAGTGCTGTGCCTGGCGAGTTAACAGCTGTAATTTTCATTACCAGTGCAAGAGGAGTGCTTCATTTCCATATGTTATGCTGAAAAATGCAAGCCTGTCTGTTTTAGTTGTCTTGACTTCAGAGGTTTTACTCCAGATTTACTGTTGTAACTGCAAACAGAAGCATGTGACTCTTAAGCTTTTTAGCAAGGCTACTTGTTGGAATGAGCTCTGTGTTGTGTTAAAACCCTTTTTCTTCTTCAAAGAGACGCTCCCAAGCAGATGGCAGTACAGAAGCCGGCATCTGGGCTGGGATGTCCCTGGGGTCATTCGTTGTCTGTGTAGGCTCTGCCCGAGGTGAAATTCCCATGTGCTACAGCAGCTCTTCTTTGAGCCTTTCGACCTCTGTGGCTGGGATTCCTCCCACCTAACTTTAGGAAATGAACTGAATTATGAGCTCTGGATTTCCTCTGTCCACTGTAGAGACAGAGAGAGACATGTGCATGGTTATTCTGATCTTACCTGGACTAAATTTCTTTGCCAGTGATGTCTGTCTATGTTTACTGCCAGCACTGAAGGAACCTTCAATGTCTATCCTGAATAAGTTAACCATATAAAATGTCTCTTCCTCTATTCATTAATATTTTTGGAAGAATAATTATTTTACTCTCTAGATGGGTCACAATATATGCTGTAATTATGAATCATTAAACTGAAATGAGACAAAATCAGTGAGGTTCCTATTGAAAAACAGTACCTTACTTCACAAGATCTTCATTCTGAATTTGATTTTTCTGTCCCATAGGACATGAAGCTAAAGCTTGTAAAAATAAATGCAAGGTTATCTTACTGTCCTGCTCATATTGGCTCCATATATCTTCTTCACCTGTATTTTTTTTTTTTTTTTTTGGAAAATTCATTACCAAAAAGTGATGAAGTGTTGAAGTCAGAAAAAAATTAGCCCCCAAAAGCAAGCCCAAGAATTTCTAAATATCTGTGAAAAGAGGGGGCGCATTGTGTGTGTGTGTGTCTGTGAATGGTATATGAATACATAGATACTTATATCAACAAATATGTTGAAAAGATGCTTCTGCTAACACATTTCCAGGTGATTGTTGACATGACACTTTAGAGCCCTGAAATCGTCTTTCTCTTTTTGAGAATTTACATTAGTTGACAAGTTCAGGAATATGTCAGATTGTTGTGTCAAGTGTTTTTGAAATAATAATATCTTCAATAATATTTTGGGTAGTTAACAAAGAGTCACTACTTTCTTTTTAGCTGCCTTTGAACAGTGCTTCTGGGAATTATGAATTACTGGTGGAAGGCCATGCTGATGGCCGGCGCATCTTCTCTAACCGTACCAGCTTGATGTACATGTCAAAGAGCATCTCTGTATTCATCCAGACTGATAAATCTATGTATAAACCGGGACAAGACGTGATGTTTCGGATTGTCACCGTCTATCCTGATCTTAAACCTTACAAAGCGTCTCTGAATATATATATCCGAGTAAGTATCCATAGGAACCTAGTTATACATTGGAATTTGTCATATGTTCCAACTTTATGTGACAAATAAAGATCGTATGTATTGCTAGCTAAATCTTCCTAGCAAGACCACTCGCATTTAACGTGCAGCCTGACTTTTCTCCTAGGACCCTCGGAAGAAGTTGATTCAGCAGTGGTTGATGGAGGAGGGTGACTTGGGCGTAGTTTCCAAAAAATTTCAGTTATCAATGAACCCTCCACTAGGAGACTGGTCCATAGAGGTGGAAGTGAACGTGAGTATTAACATTGCCAAATCACAGAGAAATTTCATTTCTCCTGGTAGGCATGCATAAAATTGTTTTTATTTCAGCGAAGCAAAACCAGAAATAAGCATGAGAAATAAGATGAAAAAATCCTTCCCTCGTGGCAAACACAAGATATTATGCAAACCTCACAAGATTTTCAGCAGTATATGGTTTTGTAAGGAAAGATATGAAAAGAAAGCATACATATTTTATCCTAAGGTCTGTGTTTTGATTCTAAAATACAAAAATTATTTTAAAAATGAGGGTTTTTAATATTAATTTAAATGAAAGATCTTATGGAGTACTGAATTTTTTAAGTGAAACGCCCTTATGTTTTTTTTGTAAGTGAACATAGAGAAATTCATTGTGCCCTGCTGTGCAGCCAGTCACTGTCTCAAGGTGTTTGGAATCAAAGACTATTTACAAATCTCTTCCTGGTTTTAGGGGTGTTACAGCAATTCACAATGGCTGGGGAGTTACTGAGGAAAAAATAACTATGCAAAATAGAAAGGATGAATAGTAAAGCAAAACTATTGCATAACAAAACTGGTGTGATCTAGTTTGCACGTTGCTATTGGCAATAGTTCTATGAGTCCAATCCTTTAAGCTGTACACTCCTCATACACCATGGAACACGTTGCAAAAACAGCTGGAGGTTTAGCTGTTCAAAACTCTGTGTGTCAGGTTTATTCAGCCTGCTTTAAATGCCTGTAATTTGGGAACTGCATTTCCAACTTGGCTTGCAGTGGCCAGTTCAGAGACATTTAGCAAGTACAAACAGGACTGTTTAATATTCCCTAATAAGGGAGATGATAGGGTAGAAAGCAGAAAAACCTCATGTGATCATGTATTACTTGGGAGTAATACTTACCAGTACCAGTTATATGCTTGATTGATAGATTTCTATAGGCTGAGGTAGGTGAGGGTGGTGCTCAAGTGAGTGTCAGGACTGGATTTTTCAAACACGTTTTCATGTGGGTGTGGACTCATTACTATTGTCTTTGATGGGAAAAATGTTTTAAGTTGTCCCTGTGCTTGGCTCCTCCTTCCCATCACTGCGCTGCTGTTCGATAGCTTCTCAGTCACGCTGACGCAGTGGTAGTGAGGCTGAGAACTGAAGCGCTCCAGGGATGTGACCCAGATTGAAAAGCATCTCTGTGTTTTTCTTTGCCTAACCCAGACCAGTCCACTGATCTGGTTGACAGCACGGCTCTGCTCACAGCTGCATAGGTGCTTTTCAGGAGGTGGGGAAGTGTGGCTCAGACATGGGAACAAAGGCTGGTGACAGTGTTGGGCTTCTTCAGCAGCTCACTTGCCAGGCGAAAAAGTGCTTGTGAAATCTTGCTTGGGCTTTCTGTGAAGTATTGAGAAATCCTTGTGTCAGGAGGACACTGCTGAAGGAACTGCAGCAGCTGTTTTCAGGATCTGAATGTGAATGCCACTCCCTCCTGAAACAAAACCAAAAAGAAAAGGAAAAAAATAACTCTAAAATTGAAAGAAAAATGTCTTTGATTCATCTGGGCTTAGTGAAACAGCTATGATAAAACAGATAAGTGAAGTGAAATGTTAGTAGACCATAGGAGATGGTATTCTAAAGTTTAGCCTTCTAGTATGTACTACAGAAGGTTAATGAGCATGGAAAATATATGGCAGGGTGGGAATGTCTCTCAAGCCATGAGTAACAGGGAGAAGACAAATAGGGAACATTTTGTTCACTGTCTCTTCCAATGCATAGCTCGAGGGCACCAGGTGAAGGAGGTAAAGAGCCATTTCAAAACAACTGAAGCAGCGTGACTGAACTGTAGAGCACAGCGCTAGTGGGTGATGTGAATACTGCAAACTCAGGTGGAATCAAAAAATGCCTGGACAAATTCATAGAATTACAGTCTATTAAGAACTGTTAACTGGAAAGCCCCGAGCCTCAGCCTGGCACGGTGTCACTGCTGGCTACCCTGGTTGATGCAGTTCTCTAGGTGTTGAACCTTGGCTGCTGCCAAAGGCTGAACATTGGCCTTCGTGTTAGATCTACTGGGGTGAACTCTTTCCTAGGTTGTCTTTATCATATCTCATTTTCCCTACTGCTACATCATTAAAGCTTAGGTGTTTAGCTTTGAGTGTGACATTGAATGCAGTGTTTGGGGTTCTTGTTAGAACTCTAAATGCTTCAGTGGCATGAAGAATACCCAGGGGCTGGGATAATGTCCATCACACTAGGGTATCTTTCTCTATTCACCATTGTCACAGGAGACAGCTCAAGGTCGAAAGTACTGCAAAATGCTTTTGGTACGTTTAACAAAATGCTCTCTTGGGAGAACGTTAACTTGGGCAGAGCAGAAATGAGATTCTTTTTCTCATTGAGAGAGGAAATGGTTACTATTTAAGAAACACTGCATTTAATAAGTGGAAGAAAGGGGAACTAGGAGATAGATATCAATATAAATGAAAGTCTGAACTCTTGCATATTTGTAGGAAATCTAAAGATCCCAAGGAAAACTTGATAGTTAATAAAAGTATGGAAGAATTCTTAAAGTTTGATAGGAGCAAAAAAAAATCCAGCGGTGGCAGAGCCCAGTAACATGAGGAAAGAGTAATTATGTGGCAGAGATGGAAGCATTTAATAGGGGTGATGGTTCTGTGTGATTAAGTGAATGTCAGTGTGGGGAGATTTGAGAAGACCAACAGAAGATTAATATCATTAACAGAAAAGAGTAAGAGAGGTAACATGGAAAACTCTAGACCTGTCATCTGATATAAGAAAAACAATGACAAAGGTGATTTGTGATTCCACTGATAAAGAATTAAATTCTTTAAGGCTGTTATGGATTTGATTAATAAGGTAGATTTGCTGATGTGACAGAATTTGTAAAAGCTTTTCACCCTAATGAAACACAGCAATGTATGTGAAGTCTGTCAAAGAAGAGAGGATTGAGGATTGATTTTTGGGCAATTGACACTCACCCAGGACGTTTCTAGTATAAAATGGTGACAGAGTTTGTAGCTGTAGCTGGGGAAGAAAGCATCATGGAGGGAGACTGCAGAAGTCTCATCTGTTGACTGTATATCAAAGATACATTGGATGAATCAGTGGATGTATTGATTACAGTCTGTAAGTGCCACTACAGATTTTAAAAGGCTTTTTAATCTACTAGAGAAAGGCATAGTAGAAACAAACTAATATAAATTTAAGCCAAAGAAATTCTCTTTAGCATATATATGTCTTTCACCAATGAGTGTCTTAATCACTGGAACAAAAAAAAAAAGGGGGGGGGGAGTGAGGGTTTCTCTGTTACTCAGGGTTTTAGCATCTGGGATGGTTGCCTTTTTGGAAGATGCATTATAACAATGCGGGTTGCTGGAGTAGCTGAATACTTGAGTAACCAAACCTGGGGTAAAAGCAGGTCAGGCTAAATGTTTCCTTCTGTCATTAAGCTCTTTGAATTGAAAATTAAAATAGAGGAGAAAAAGAACATTATATTATATATAAAAAAGAGTGTTAGGCTTTGGGGTCCAGAAAAACCTGGCTATTCTTAAAGTGCTTATCCTGTGGGAATAAAACAGCAACCCCAAGCCCCACACATAGAAGGTTACGTTGTTTACTTTCAGACTCCTTTTCCTTCACCATTAACACCTGCTCTGCTTTAATTTTCAAATTCTATGTTAAAAGAAAATAATTACAAAGCAATATGCATTATATCTGTAGCATGTGCCTACACAGCATGTTACTTTGGATAAGGCTATTATGTGCAGAATATATTAAATAACTATTGCAATATTTACATGATTACATTAGGTCTGTCTAGTGGGTTGTCTCACTGACTGTTATTTTTCTGATAGCTGTCATTGGGATAATGAAACCTGCAAGAAACCTTGCAGAATAAAGGAAAAGACCTTTTTTGATGGGAAACTGCCTCTGATTCTCTTGGTTACAAGTGAGTTTATGCCCTGAAATACAAGGTTATATGAGATGGGATTCAGTTTGAGGTTTAAGAGGAGTGGTTGTCTGTATATAGGTGATGTGGTGGAGATTTAGTTGGTGTTCAGTGAAAGGTAGTGAGTGACCCGAGTCACTCTGAGTGCCTGTTCCGAAGTATTGGCTTGATATTCCTCACTCTTTTGCAGCTGTTCTGCTGTCCAAGGGAGGTACGTTTTTTTTCTGTGTCATATATAAAGTTGTATGGATTCACCAATCCCTTTCTGATAACAGAGGTCACTGAGAACTTGGATTTACTGCTAAGGAATACTTAGTATATATCTGGCATTTTTAATAGATATGCCTACCCTTAATATTATTGCTAGCCCGGGGTCCACATGGGATCCAGTGCAGCTTATGGATCTACTCAGGGCTTTAGAAACATCTTCAGATGGCAAAACCAGGCTGATCTCTGCATGACTTAGCTATCCTGATGCCACCACCTGAGCTTTCTAGTTAAATAGTCCAGCCTTTCTATCTCAAGTTTCCCTCTTGTCTTTAAAGAGTGTTGTTAAGTCAGTAAAGAGCTTTTCCCTCCCAGTGGTTACAGATCAGTTCCCAAGTGTACCGAGTTTGGATTCCTGGAAGTACTGCCTCTGAATCCTGTGTTAAATCAGGTTCTGGCTGCTTGCTGCTGTTAAACATCCTGTAGTACTTTTTAATATGAGTTCAGGTGTTAGTACAGCTGTTCCAAGAAAACTCAAGACAGAGTAATTACAGTCTGGTTCCCAAGTCTCCACCTTGTATTTTAGTTGGTTATCTTATATTTCCTGTTGTGGAGCCTGGTGCTGAAAGGCTTTTAGTTGCTGAATTTTAGTAGTAGGCGTGTCTGACCAGAAGTTGTTCCTAGTTATAAGGCATTTTGTAGTGTAATTTATGAAAATTGTTATTTGGAAATTTATGATCAAATATTGAAGAGTAGTAATGTTTCAGGCGCAACAAGAGCATTCTAAAATAGTTTTGAAAGGCATTATCTTTTATTAAAAGCTTCAGCTATAAAGCGACTTTCAGAATCAACTGGGGTTGATTATATAATTTACACTTCAAATTTTTTGACTTTTGAGGTTTTATGTATGTTACAGTGTATCCACAGAGAATTTTGTGATGTTTTACTGCTAGGTCAGCTACAGATTTCAGATTTCATGCTTCGAGTATGAGGTTACGTCATTACTTAGAAGAAGTGTCACCAAATCAGACTGTACGTAAGACCTTTGGAACTGACTTTGTGTTCAGTATTTTGCAAATGAGCACTGATATTTAATCAGGATGATAGTGTGAATACTTGTGACGTTGGTAGGACTCTGCTTAGTTTCTGGAGGCGGCAGTGTTGGGTTTGAACAGAAGCTTGGGAATTCATACAGAATCTTATTTCGGGGTTTAATTCCTGAATGTGAAAATAAAGCCCGAAAGTGATCATGAGACGCTTCTGTTTAATTCTGTCTAGGTAAAAATCTATTTCCTTTAGCTGCAAAGCAGGAGCTGGGGCGTGTTTCTGACAGGGGCCGTGAGGTGGCGGTGTAGCCCCGGGAATACAGCCGCTGCCAGCGCCGCCCTTTGGCAGGGCAAAGCCCTGGGACCACACCCGGAGTCTTTCCTGATGCTATAACTGGTGACGCCACGTAAATGTCAGAAACAAATAAGAAAATGGACCGAGACCAGATTCGTTTCGGGGAGTTTCGATTGCCAAAGCAGAAGAAAAAATTTAGGGAGGAAAAAAATTCCTGAGATCTCACTTGTTGGATTGGACCCAACTGACTTCAAACAGGACTGGTTTAGCACAGCAGAGCAAAATCTGGATTGTAGTTGTTAGTGATTCTTAGATATTAGGGTCCACAGGGTCTTAAGGCTCAACTGTAGAAAGGCTCCATCATCCTTACGATCTCAGAATACTTATACGGATCTCTTTTTGGCGCTCTTTTCTTAAAACTCTGGGCAACGTGCACAGAATGTAATAGATGTTTTTCAGTTTAAGAAATACTGATTTAGAGCAAAATGCTGATAGTCTGGAAGGGTGAGCATGTTTAAGAAGCAAGAAAAGGCATGGAAGAAAAAAACCATACTAAAATAAAGGAACGCTGGAAACAAGTGGAATAGGCATGGTGTTGTTTTCATATCTTTAAAAAAAAAAAATCTCGTGGGTTATATATATAACTAACTGCTTTTCTGCAAAGCCACCACTCCTGGAAACTGGTTTAACAACTTCCGCTTCAAAATATTTGGACAATACTTGCCAGAGAGACAGCCATGCCCTGAGGAACTAAAATGAAACAGAGTGGTTGGAGTGCTGTTACTTGTCCTATTCCAAACCAGTTTGGCTGAAAAGTGTGTGCTAGTGGGAAATCTGGCTTGGTGTTCAAATCGTCAGGATGACCTAGTAGGGTCTTTTCCTTTCCCTGCACCATGACGCACAGCCTGCTTTCTGTCGTAAAGGTTGTCATTTCAGAGAAGGTGCAGCCAAGACCACTAGTCTCACATTAATCTCTGTTTTCTACTGCTTACAGTTCTCTTTGCTTTTAATTAATTTTTGTTTTGGACCTCTAAGGTAATGTGAAACAAAATCTCATTTTCAAGGGAGATGCTTTTTTCATCCTGACGGCTGGTGTAATGTTCTGTTAATGGTTTGCTTAATGGCAAGGGTGATATGTATATGCTTAACACTGGAAATAGAAGATGTACAGAGAACCAGGCATGAGATAAATTCACTACAGGTTATTTTCCTAAGATACCTGTTGCTAAGATTACCTGATAGGAATCTGATTGTGGACTGCATGTCAGTGCTGCAGCATTTTGTGTTGTAAGGATTATGATCTGCACAAATGTTGTGAAAATAGCACATTCTCTATATAGCTTTTCAAACCTAGGAATGTTAATGTGGCAATTATTTTGGTGGTCAGTGACTTAATAATGAAATTAGTGGCAATCTGATTTTTACTTTGATAGAAGTCTTTTGCTAGGAAAAGTGTAATTATAGAGGCTTGGTCTGAGATGCTTAGTTTGTGAAGTTGTTGATCAGGCAAGAGAGATTATTAGTTATAACTGTTTCCAACTTGGATCCTGGTCCTATCCTAGGGTTTTTCCCACAGGAGTTCTCAGTTTATCCTCTCTTGCCACAGAGACTCATTCGCATCTGACATACCTTGATGCTACGTGACAATTGGTTATCAATATTCAGTCTCTTTTGCCCCACATTTCAAACCATGTTCACTGAGATGGTCCAGCACATATGATAACTTGTAGTGATGTCACTGTTCTCAGGAATAATCAATCAAAGTAACCAGACATCTGAGCTCCACAGCAACATAACCTCATCATGCAATTGAGCAGCAGCTGATGATATTAACCTTTCAAAGTAGCCACCTCCTAGTGACAGAGTGTTGTCTGTCTTGATCTTTCCTCTATCCCCCAGAAGAGTCTTAAGCAAAGAGGCAAAACAGGCTTTCCAAAGGAGCCTCTCCCTTCCTGTCCTTTGGGAGGTGGAGACTCTGTTTTTTCAACCCATTCTTCCAGCCGAGCTGAGCTCAGATTTTCCTCTTGGAAAGTCATTGCTCCAGTGTAATCCCTGCGTCAAGCAGATCATCTGAGATTCAGAGTTGCTGAAGGTTCTAGGTGCTGCTGGTAAATCACCTCATGCCGTTGGTGTGATGCTGTAAAAAAATCATTGGACTAGGGTTACATGTCTGAAGACAAATGTACGTGCTTGGTCAGAATCATAGAATCATAGGATCATAGAATAATTTAGGTTGGAAAAGACCTTTAAGATCATCGAGTCCAACTATAAACCTAACACTGCCAAGTCCACCACTAAACCATGTCTCAAAGCACCACATCTACACATCTTCTAAATACCTCCAGGAATGGTGACTCAACCACTTCCCTGGGCAGCCTGTTCCAATCCTTTTGGTGAAGAAATTTTTCCTAATATCCAATTTAAACCTCCCCTTGCGCAACTTGAATTACTCTCACTTTAGCAAGGAAGAACAATTGAATAAGACAATAAAAAGCAAAATTTATGTGGCTGACTACCATGACTTTTTGGTCAAGAAGAACAAAAATAGCTGTGGAATATTTAACATTCAGCGAGTATAAAAAAAATTTAAAAATTAATTTCCAACAATGTGCCATATATGGCCTGATGTACCACATCTCAAAGATATGCCAGAATATGCTTTCAGATATCCTCCTAGGAAAAATCAGAAAAGACGTGAAAAAATTAGAAAAATTGGAAAATAGAAGAGAATACAAATAAGAATGTATTGTATAGTTGTTTATTTCTTCCATTATTTTAAACTAAGAAATAAACAAGACAGGAAGATATAACCCAAGAATATGTCTGCTGAACTAAGTATGCACTGTAGACAGTAACAAAATTTTAGCTGCCTTTTGAGCAAATGAGGACCCTTAAGATCATACATGCTTTTTAAAATGGTCTTGTCCTCTAGATAGACACTGTAGGAGCTTCCCTTTTGTATAGGGATACTTGAGTTAACTTTAAGTGAGCTATTGAAGATACTGCTGGTAGGTCAGTCAAGGTTCATCATGATGACTGTGAGTACTTATGCTAGGTAGTTTTATGCTAGCTAGCTCTGATATTTGTTTTTTTTATACAGAAACCAGCAGTATGTAGAAGTCTGCAGATCAGAAGCTCCACAAACTCTTCATTATACTTATTTACAATCTGCTGCAAGTGAGCTTCTGTGTCCTTCTGTGGTGCAGATGCATACTACTGGTTCCTACAAGAGCTCCGTTACAGGAGCTGATAATGCTTGAACCATGATTTAAAATTACATCATGTCAGAAATTGTGATTTAACTTGAATATGTGTGGGATTTGGCCTAGAAGGTATGTTAAACTTGCTAATCTAACCACAATTGTATGTATTTTCTCATATGATTTTTTTTCAATAGGGTCAAGTTCATTATCAAAGATTTAAAGTGATGGAATATGGTAAGTGTCACTTAAGGGCATTTGGTAGTGACCAAAATTGTTAGTTGATGCTCCATTAATTTACACTAGCTTCCCTTGACTAGCACAAACCTTTTGAATACTTCTGGAAAGTCTAATTTCCAAATCTCTAGCTTGTCTGAGACTGATGCTGTGTCTTGGAAAAACCATCGTCTTATCAGCTGCCCTGTTTATCTTTGTTAGTTTTAATGACCTACTACTGTAGTGTCTGCATGTCATGCAATCTTTAAAATACTTATCTTAAGTCTATGAGATGCAGTTATTGTCCCTGATTTTATAGGATCATGAAGGCAATGTGTTCATCCCCAAATATCCATATAATGTCTAATTATGAAGGTTGTTGATGACTCTGTAAAGGCTGAATAGGCTAAATATTTTATATTTAAGCCTTACAAGCTTGTGTGTAGGCTGCTTTTATGATGCTTAGTGTTACCCTTTCAACAAAAAGTCTTAGTCTGAGGCACGCATAGGATTAGGTTAAAATTGTTTCTTACCTTATATTCCTCAGGAAACTGTAGTAGTCTTTATCATATTAAATTTCTACCCTTATTACTTAAAAAAAGAGATTATTTCCTGTGTGAATTTAATGCTTTCTGTAATTTTTTTTTAGTTTTACCAAAATTTGATGTAATGCTTTCTGTAATTTTTTTTTAGTTTTACCAAAATTTGATGTTATGATAACAACACCATTATACTACTCTTTGAGAGAAGAAGATGTAACTGGTGTTGTCACTGCAAAGTAAGTAAATCATTGATACCATTGTCACCCTCACTCTTAAGAAAATTACTGGGGGGTCTAAGTGTCAAAGCGAAAACTTACATTTAGAAGCTAAAAAAGTGATTTCTAGTCAAAATTAGTTGGCTAGCATCCATTTCTAGTTACTAGATTTTGTTGTAACAATGTTAGATAGATTTCAGACTTCTATTTAATGTTTTGGATTGGTAAAGGTATTTAGCTACCTTATCCAGAAAATTTTTCTAGCCTTTTGCTTATAATGAATACTTTGAGGAATGTTTTTGTTTGTATGGTGCTCTTGTGGTGCTTTCCAACTTATCATGTCAAGGTCTGTAGGTAGAGTAGTTATATTTTATTAGACCACTTGGAAAATTATGCAAACTTCTATCCACGTCCTTCTTGATACAGTTTATCCACATGGTGGATTTGAAATGTAGGGTTCTTCTGCCTATCAAAATACCTATACCTGTAAATGGGTGAAGAATTAAAAACTATTGAGAAATTCAGAAGAGACTTCACCGTAGACTATTGTATAAATTTTCTATTTTTCAGCTGAAAAAATATCTAGACAAAAAATTTAGTCTCCATTAATCTTAAATAGAAATGAATTTTATTTTAGGAAGATGAGAGACGGCTATGTGATAGATCCATTCAAGATGACCTGAAACAAAATGTCTTTCATGGATTATTTAATTCCATAAAATACATACCTTCTAAACAAGCACTCTATTTATAAGTGATATGCAGAAATGATTCATTAACAAGCTATTTAAATTAAATGTTTGGACTTTTGAGAAAAAGCTTACATATAATATCAGGTATAAGCCTGACATTATAAACCATCTAAGTTTGGCATAAGGGGCTATTTTTCAAAAAAGGTTTTCCTCAATTTTTTTACCCATTCTGCTTTTCTTTTGGAGTCCATTGTATGCCAGTGTGAATTTGGTTTTCGAAGTTCTTTTGGTCTTCCACAGGGTATTTGTCTCCTTCATTAGGTATGCTCACAAGGTATTTGAAAATGTCTCTGTCTGCTGCAATAAATCCAGACTTGGAGGCCAGTGAATTGTCTGAGATTGAATCCCAGCAGTGCCAAAATTTTACTGATACGTCATAATTATTTATAGGGAATGACTTAATTCCTGGTGACTGTTTTTATAGGCATAATGCCTCTGTATACAAAGAGTTTCTAAGTTCCTTGCACTTGTAGAAGTCATAAAACCCTTTTCCTTTCTCATCTCTGGAGTATTATTAGATTAAGTACAGGGATGCCACCCAATGGCAGTATCATTTCAAGGTTAATGCCAGCTTATTACTGTAATCAGGTCTGCTTGGAAAGACTGAGTTCAGGTGCAAGACAGTGTTGTCAGAGTTCTTGCTGTAACTATGCTATTTGGTTTTTTTTTTCCTCTGCTTTTCAGCTTTGGTATTTCTTAAGTGGCTGCCAATCAAATACATAATGATTTAAAGTACTTCAAGTTGTCACATCTGAATGTATTACTACTGATGGACTAGGATGATTCAGGGTTTTTTCCCTCCCCTTTCTCTGTCTGAATCTGATAATGTCATGGTTTCTCTTATGTATAACTTGGAAACATTTATACAAAATTTTTATTTTATTACTGCTCATTGACCGGAGATTGCTAAAGGCATTCTAAGAAGTGAATATGTTACAGTTTTCAGGTTTGCCACAGCTGCAAATTATGTTTGCCATGTAATAATGACGTGATTGCTTTGGACTGGGATTAATAAATTTGAGTACAAATATCTTGAGATCCCTCATTTTGTGTTAGCAGCGTTTGGGAAGCATAACAATTTACACTTCTCGTATCCCATTTTAACTCTACTGCGTATTAGTTATGATGCTACATCGGTGTACTGTTCAATAACTTGCTTCCAGATTAGCTTAATATAGTTAATTTTCCTACATTGTACATCTCAATAATAGTAACAGGTTTATAGAGCTCCTGTGGAGGAAGAAGCAGCACTGTATGCCTTCTCTAGGTTTTGGGCTTCTGACTTTAGTGTCAATAAACTGGTCTCAGTATTGAAAAGTCCATATCTCATGGTTTGACCCCAGCTGCCAGCTAGAACCACGCAGCTGCTTGCTCAGTCTCCCCAGTTGCAATGGGGGACAGAATCAGAAGCGTAAAAGTGAGAAAACTCATGGGCTGAAATAAAGACAGCTTAATAAGTAAGTAAAAGCTGTGCATGCAAGCAAAGAATTCGTTCACTACCTCCCATCATCAGGCAGGTGTTCGGCCATCTCCAGGAAAGCAGGGCTCCATCACACATAAGTTACTTGGGAAGACAAATGCCATCACTCTGAACATCTCCCCTTCCTTCTTCTTCCCCCAGCTTTATATGCTGAGCATGTCACATGGTATGGGATATCCCTTCGGTCAGTTGGGGTCAGCTGTGCCAGCTGTGTCCCCTCACAACTTCTGCCCTCCCACCCTGCTCGTTGGTAGTGTGATAATGAGGAGCAGAAAAGGCCTTGACTGCCTAGCAACAACCAAAAACATTAATGTGTTATCATCACTGTTTCTCATCCCAAATCCAAAATACAGTACTACACCAGCTGCTTGCATGAAAGTTACCTCCATCCCAGCTGAAACCATGACACCATGTTTCAAAGTACAAATGTGTTCTAGCCATGTTTGAGGCCAGGGAAGAATATTTTAGTAGAATCTTTTTCCTTGAGAGCTCTTTAGGATCCCAAGCCCTGGAAGCAGTGCATTGTTTGACTTTGACTGATTTGTTTCAGGTACACGTATGGAAAGCCAGTGAAAGGAACTGTAACGATCACTTGCCTTTCTGTCTCTTACTGGACAAACAAGCGAAACATAACAACAACAATGGAGGTGAGACTTCTCATAGCAGTTAGTAGTGTTTTAGACTTTAAGCCTGTGTCTCCTTTTGTAGGTTAAATACGCCTGGGACCATTCTCAAGTGCTGAGTTCAGCTGACATGGTCTATGTGACTTGCATGGATAGCGTTAAACTCTCTTTAATTTCCAGAGCAAAGTGGCTACATTCAGACTGCTGGTTGTGAATGATACTTGGCTGCTGTGGTCCCTTGAACTGTGCCTGGAAGTTATTTTGGAGAGTGCTAGTTGGCCCAGGTAGAAAAACTTTCCAGGAGCTACTGTAGCAGCTTAGGTGATGGAGAGCACATGCCCAGGAACGCTCCCTGGCCCCGTGTGTGCCCCTGCACACTCAGCCCTGCATTACAAGGCCAGAGGAGACCATTGCAATTGTCCAGGTGGAGCTCTAGCATGGTACAGACGAAAGCGTTTTGCCTACTAATTACCTAGTAATTACATTGGAGTTACTTTACTAGATGTAACCTGGAGCATAAGATTTAAAAAGGCATGCAGTTTTGATCTGAAGGCTGAAAAGTGTTTGATAGATTCATGGCATCCTTTTGCAAAATCGGGCCTTTTACTTTTGAGCTGTGGACTACGTTTAAAACAAGTTCAATTTCTGCTAAACGGTGTGCCTGTCGGTTTCTATTGGCTGACTTCAGCAGCTGGCTGACTTCACTGCCTTCAGCAGCACTTAGCCTCAAGAAACTCTGAGCTCAGGGGTGTTGGATAGGGTCTATCCCCCTCCTCAGGCAGGGACCTGTTTGTTGTATTTTTCTAAAAGGCATAGGCACCACTGCTCTTGCCACATGGGCTTGGATAAATGTAGATATTAGAAAAAAAAAGACAAATAAGTTACTTTCTCCATAAGGTATTGCTGGATCTAAAAAGTCATGAACTTCTACTGGATTTAATACAAATGGTTACTGAAAGCAAAAAATGAAGGTCAGGATTCAAAATTTTCTGGTGTTGACACTCCAGAACTTCTATGCAGGAAAAGCTACAGGACCTAACCAGAAATAAGCTGTTGTGGGTGAAGAGGTTTCCTTGTCTTTGCTGGTTCAACAACTTTTTTTTTTTTTTTTCTGCATGGCAGATAAACGGATCTGTGAATGTAACCTGTAACAAGCTTATGTTGCAAAACTTGAACACTGATCAATCGTGGCACCAAGGTGACAGTGATTACATGGAGCCAATAGAAATTATTGCTGTGGTTACTGAGTCACTCACAGGTATGTGGCTGTGTGAGGTCTTCTGAGAGAAATCCAAAGAGTAGGTGGTGCTGGAAGAGCTCAACACTACGTGGAAGGGCTTGGAGCGCTAGAAAAGCATCATGTGCTGATGGCAGTATGAACCATTACATGCAAATATATTATCTGAGAAAATATATTATCTGAACTGTTGCTTGCCTAGATGCTAGGTAGTTTAACCAGCTCTTAACTCAGATGAATATAGTTCTATGCTAAATGATTTGTTAAATAACCAAGAGATATGTTCAGATGTCTGAAAAAAAAAAAAAAAGTCAATGACTGATCACCTTTGGTGAGAAGAGCAGGCATGAGGAATTGCTAGCATTAGCTTGAGTCTTACAAACTTAAATTTAATCATAAACTTACCTTACTTGTTTGTAAACCACATCAGTAGAAAGAGTTCTCTGGCCCCATGTTGTACACTGTCTTTACCCTCTTCTAGACTGTCTGATTTGCAAATTGAGCCTTTTTGTGAGTTCATATTCCACTGCACTTTGTGTATTAAAAAAAAAAAAAATCATTTGTACAAATTTTCTACCTGTCCCAGAAAGTAGATTTCATTACAGACTTTCTTTAGAAAATCTGGCAAGGTGAAGTTGGCTGATTTGGGATTCTTAAGTTCCTTCCTTGTGTCATTCTGATATAGTCTGTGTGGAGTAGAGCACTGTGGTATGGCTTATTTCATGTTGTGGAGGACAGTACCAGTACATATACCACCTTTGTACTGGTCTGTAGCTGGAAGAATGAAGAGAGAGAGAGGACTGGAAATGGAGAAAGATACGATAGAATTATTTAAAAATCATGGTCAGTAAATAGTATTGCCACTAAAGGAATATGTATGTTAAAAGCACGTTGTCTAAACACATATAATTATTCAACAGGAATCTCCCAGAATTCAAGTACCATCATATTTCCAAAGCAAAGTGACTATTTTATTGAATTTTTGGACTACTCTAGAGTTATAAAGCCTTCTCTGAACTTCATAGCTACTGTAAGTTCTTTTGTTTTATTATGATCTGTGCATAAACAGATGTGACTTCTTCTCCTGTAACTTTGCATAGATGCCAAAGTTTGCCTCAGATTTTTAAGTATAATTTACAGATTTGTTTTCAGATTACCTCTTTTTCATCATACATATCGGCAAATACTAAACTTAGAGGTGTTTGTTCTAGAAAAGGATGAAGGGGTAGGGAATGCTGTAGTGTTGGTGGGATATATGTGAGTGTAGGTTGTCAGCATTCTTATGGAAGAGAAATCTTTTCAGTTTCTAGCTGATTGTTTTCTATTAGGTGACTGTGCTTTAAAACAATAGAGTAGTTATTTAGTCCCAGCCCTGCTAATATTTGTATATGGAAATGTGTGTATATATACACAAAAATACATACTTTATATAAAGAATGTATATATATAACTAAGCAGCTGTTACAAATTTCAGTAGAACGCATCAAACCACATGCTCTCAATGAGTGTCTTTTTTGCTTTCTGTCCTGTCTTTCGCACACCAGCTGAAGTATTTCATGTTCTTCCTGCTGTCCATAGTCTGCATTCAGTATTTCTACATTTAGCAGAGGTTGCATATTGCATCACTGCATTTTGCTTGAAAAAGGGAATTGACTTTACAATTCTTGAGCCTTTACTGTGTAGAAATCAGACCTAAATACCAATAAAATATGCTGAATATGCACTTTCAGAGTAGATTGGCTCAAGCTATAGCTTTGTGCTAGCCTGATCATTTGGGTCTTTGGATTTTGTCTTTTTATCTTCCTTGCCAGCATCCCGGTTTGATGCCAGTTCTGACCTGCTTCTTCTACCTCTTCCAAAGATGAGCTGAGTGAGAGGTAGCTGAAGCATTTAGCAATCCTTGCAGCTAGGAGAGAAGGAACTATCAGTTACGCTCCCAGAGGAGTGTGAAGGAACAGCTGCTGTCTACGTATGCTGTACAGAGAGCAGATAGGAAACTAATGGAGAGTTGGAGAGGTAACGGAGCGACAGACCTCTGGATTGAAAAAGAAAAGGGAAACATTAGTTCAGTGCTTTTAAATGTAGAAGTTGAATTTTTGGAGTGTGTAAAGCAGAAGAGGAGTGGTTTTACTATGGATGAGAATCTCTTTGAGTATAGGAATAAAGGTTGATGTAAGTTGTGGTGCTGAGTGATGGATGCTGGAGAGAAGAAGTTACAGACTGTCAGTTCTGGGCCTGTTTTAAGTCTTTTCTTCAGCTCGTTTGATGAATCTATAAGGACATCTGACTTGGTATCACCTCTGCTCATCTGACACATTTTCCTGCACACGGTGTAAAGTTAGATTGTCCTTTGTGGTGGTGGTGAGATACAAGTGATAAAATTAAATATTCAGGCTTTAGGTAGGATGTGCATAATTTGCCTGAGACAAGCATTTTCAACAAGAAGAGTAATTGGGAGAGCTGAAAGTCATCTTTTGGGTTCTGTCTGCTTCGCTTTTGCTCTTTTTTCACTCCCTGGAGTTATGAATAATTTTGTACTTGGCTGACTTGCCTGCCTGCAGTGCTCTCAAGGGATTAAATATAAAGTTATTGATGTGTCAAAAATCTGAGGATTCCCTTGTTTGTTTGATATGATGTGAGTGCAAATATTACTGTTCTGTTCTGTGTTGTGAATTTTAGTTTTAGGCTGTTGATAGGTGTTTTCTTTCTTTTTGCTTTTAGATAAAGGTGACACGTTCTGATAGCAACCAGCTGACAGCTGAAGAGAGGCAGAATCTTGTCACAATCACTGCACAACAGTCAGACTTGATTTTTCACCACTCTTCACTTTCTCACCTTGAGAATGAAGCCACAGAGGAGAGAAATCTGACAGTCCATGTCCTCAATTACACGGTCCCAGAAAATGGAATTATTGATATTGAGTTTCCAATCCTGTCTAATACAAAAACTCTGAGAGTTCAGGTATTGCTTTGTAGTATGTTACTTTGGGACAGCAACACACCAAATTGAGTGGGCTGTGATCCATGGTATGCTGTTCCTGCCATCTGCAACAGCTGATATGTCACCTACTGTTATTTTCCTTACTTATATTCATATTAGAGCTGGAAAGTAAGTGATGGATCCTGTCTAAAAGTGATCTAAATAATTGCACCAAGATAGCAGGGGAAAAAAGAAAACAGATACCCAAAGCAGGCAGTAAAGTGGCCTTTTACTGCCATTAAGGGTACCATGCTCTTGTAAACAGTAACATATATGTGAACATCACACAGCTTTTGCCGTTTTCTTAAGAGCTTTGTTTTACATTGTCTTGCAGGCAGAGTTCCTCAACAGTAGGACTGACATAGGTGTTTACGACGTGTTCAGCTCCCCCAGCCAGACTTATCTCCAGGTTAAAACAAAGAGCCAGGATATAAAGGTACAGTCTGAGACAAAACTTGCCAAGATAAGAACAGTTCAAGTTACTTTTCATGTTTCCATGATCTTTTGTATCAATCATATTCTTTTTCTAGGCTGGGAAGCCTTTTGAGCTGAGTATTGCAAGCAACAAGCCAGTGAGAGAGTTCCACTATCTGGTAAGTTACTGGTTTTACATATGGTGACAGTCCAAGATGACTTTTACCAACCTGAGAAATACTCAATGAGTCGAATGTGATTGAACATTGGAGAGATTCAGCATTTTTTATTGTATTTTGTGAAAGAGGTGGCCCAAACACTTTCTTTCCACTAGGATGGTCCTTTTTCAAAAAGAGCTCCATTTCGCTACCTAGCAGAAATGCCTCTGTCAATGTAAGGAGGTGCTCTCTGTGAGAAGAGCATCTCTGATTTGGGTGTTGGGTTACCTCTGCTTGCAGATGTGTGAGACAAGGTGCAACTGTGAGAGCGATACTGTCTCTGACTGTGCAGAACACTCACGACAGGAGAAGGGGCAGGGATGTCCCAGGAGCAGCCCAAGCTGGGACTTGTCAGCAGGTCCTGCAGATGCAGGGGGAAGCAGGAGGCTGATGGAGCCTGTACACGGGTTCAAGGACTGTCAGGGCCAAACCTGCAGGCCCAGAACAAGGAGGAGACCTGCCCGCTGAGAAAACAGATGGTCCAGTGGGCAGGGCAGCATTGTTAACAAGGGAAGTTCCTAGGTAGCATTTTAAAATACCTGGCTTGGCTGATGGCTTATTTAATGGTTCAGCTGCTGTACCGTATCTTGCAGCATCTGGGTTGAAGGGTTTATTATACATACCCTCACCAGTCTCCCATCCTGTCCTTAACACATGCATGTCTTGTGCGCAGTCTACAGCATAATGATTATGACAGCTGCAATTCTTTTCCTTTTAGAGTCTCCAATAGTAAACTGGATAAGAAAAACCTTAGGGCAATATAAAATGTGGGCATGCATTTGTATTTTGTAAAATAGAAGTGCCCTCTAGAAGATTTTAAAAAAATTAGGTACATGCAGTCAAAGGCAGGGAACTGCCCTTCATGGCTCTTTTGTAGCTGGAACATGTTAGTGGGCCTCAGTTCTCACTCCAAGGTGCAAAATAAAGTGTGGTAAGTAGGGGTGTTTAGGAGATTTGCTTTTAAAATTGTATTCCTGATCCAAACTCAAATGCTATTATAGATGACCCCCATGACCCAGACGTATTACTGTTGCATTTTTATGTTCTTGAAGCAGTTGTTGTGCACTCCCCCTGTTCCATACCCAGTCTCATAGAACTGGTCAACCACTTAGTAAAAAAAAAAATATCACAGCTATATGTGTCTTATTTTAGTGGCTATTTGTAGAAGGAATTGCAGAGCTTATGGCAAATTGAGATACCAACAGACAGTTTCATTTTTCCCTTTTCAGGTGTTATCTAAGGAACAAATTATGGCTTTTGGCACAAAGGCTTCAAAAACATTCACTTTAACAGCAGAAAACTCCTGGGCTCCTTTGGCATGTATACTTGTGTTCTATGTTGATGAGCTTGGAGTGGTTGTAAATGATGCTCTCACCATCCCTGTTCAGCCTGTTTTGGATGACAAGGTAACTATATTCAACTTGAGTCTGATACCATGTTTTTGTCTGTTTGTTGTGAGGTAAACAGTGTTTTAGATCATAGGATTGTAAAATCTTCCTCATTGAGGATCTGATCTGAAGTTTGTGTAAGTCCTTGGAAAGACTTTTGATAATACCAGTACAGTTAGGGTCCAGCTGTAAAAGAAGGGCTACTTTATCTGAAATAAATTTCTACTAGCCCGATGTCTTCCACATAAATATACCCACAGCATCTCCTTGTGCTTTTAATAGTTTGGTCAATTACTGAGCCAAAGATTGCTTTGGCCAACATAGTGGAAAGATAAGTGCTCTGAGTGTGGAACTGTAAATGTTTACGAAGACTTTCTTTTAGCCAGGCAGTGATAACATGGTATAGATCCTGATGCTGGCTTCCCACCAGGCCAAGGAATTGATCAGCTAGGAGAGTGAGAGAGCAAAACGAATGCCGTAATATTTTCTCGATGGTCCTAGGAAAAGCAAATCCAGGGTCTTAATTATAACCAATTAAGCTAAGAAAATGCTTCCTTGGAGTTAGTGTCTGTAAATATCACTGTATAATTTAAACGAATGCTGTTTTTCACTTTTTTCTAGATTAAAATCTCTTGGAGCAAACATAAGGTCAAGCCATCTGAGAAAGTCTCCCTTAAAATCAGTACAATGGAACCAGGATCAGTAATTGGACTTGCAGTTGTTGATAAAAGTACAAAGCTTCTAGGAGAAAGTAGTGACATAACAGAAGAATCTGTAAGTGAATGGGAAAAAGGGTTTTCATTATTATGTGTATGAAAGGTGTATGTTTATGGAAATGTTACAGTTTATATGCTGAACAGGTACTGTTCTTTGGGCAGGATTTTTAGTCCTTAATTATGCAAATATTTTTTTATTTCTGCAAGTAGTTTATCAACACTGATAACTGAACAGAAAAGACTGTAAGGCTTACAAGGTAGTAGGCCCAGCATTTCTAATTCCAATTAATGCTTTATTGTTCTTCCATTTGATAAATTGGTTAGTTAACACTTGGCAGGAAAGACAAAAAAGTCAGAAAAACTCACTAATGATTTGTGCTTTGTGCTCTTTAGAGTTAGTAATATAAAATAAAGAAAGAATTTTATTTTTTGAAGAGCAGAATAAATTATTCATCTTTTTGAATTCCTTTTACTTGCAGAAGCTCTAGTGCACCAACAATTTGAAAAAGCTCACAATATACATAACCCCTAAAGTTCTCAAATGACGTAGCCCAAGTGCCATAGAATATCAGTGGGCTGCGGTTCCTATTTTAGGTTTATATAGTCTCTGTCACTCTTCCATTAATCATGAAAACATTGCAGCTTAAGCCCCTTCATCCTGCCATGGGTTCTTTTCTTTTTGACATGAGAACTAAGCAAGCCGCTGCGTGAGGTACAGGTCTATGGATTAGCATCTACAACAGTGAAAGTTCTGAAAAATGTGAGTTTGCATTCACTCTTTGGATGATTTACTTTTTCTTGTCCTAGGTCTTCCATGAGCTCAATTTATACAGCACAGTCCAGTATTTCCCCCTGGTCAGAGGTTCTTTTGGTGTCTTTCAGGTACTTTTTTGTTTGTTTGTTTTTAAAATTCTAAGCTGTTGGTTTTTTTACTGCTTAGTGATTTGCACATCAGTTGCTAGAAGAAAATGTCCGTTTAAAAGTTTGGGACTGTAGACAATGTACTGTTTTCATGGCTTATATAGGTTTTGAATTATGAAATCTATCAATATGTAAATAATCTGCAAAGAAATACGTTTATACTTTCATAATTATGGATTGCTTTATGCTCAATATTCTCTTCCCTTGGAAAAGTTTTCAGTCACTAAGGCAATATTTAGATTCAGATGATCTCCGTTTAGTTAGCTCCTGTATATTACTTGCTTTAGTTCTATAATTGCTTTATTATGATGATGTAATTTTCTTAAAAAGAAAGAAAAGAAAAAGAAAATATATAAGCATTGTTGATGTCCTGAATGTCCTGTATTGAGATATACTGTATAAATTTTATCCAGAAATGCAGCCTTTGGGTATCAACTGATGCAATTCTTGAGGAGGATAAGGAACATTTTCTTTGTAAGTAATAAAAATAAATGTAGCCAATTATCATTTGCTGGGTGGGGAGGGAGGTCCATGGGTTAGAGCCCCTATTAGGTCTTCTTAATGTACTGCATCCAACCTCCATCCAGCCTTGCAAACTATTACCATTTCCAAGGTTCAAGACGTACAAAATGCATATGACTAATCTTTTAAAAACTTCCTTTTTGCTGCTGTCCTGAGTGACACTACCCGTTAAAGGTCTGAGGGTGAATGGAGTTTTTATTTGCAGTTTCAGCTGATATAGGTGTCAGTGTTTTGTCGTGTGTAGCCATATTACACCAGTTCCATAAGCGCTCCAGAGAGGCCATGTAGAAATTTAAGTTTGTGTGAAACATTTTTATTCTTAAAAAAAACAAGCAAAAAAAAAGTTCCTAGTGTCACGAGTGTTACCATATGTAACAAAGCTATAGATTATACTCCAAACACTATATTAATTTGATTTTTCTTAACTGTATTAATTGGATTTTTCTTAAACCTAGATATTTGTCGGTAGGACAATATTTTTTTTTTATTTCGTAGATGGTGGAATGATACCCATAGAGGATGGTTTTGGTGATGATATACCAGTATCTAAAGATGGACCTTCTGATTTCAGCAATCTCTATGTGAGGACACATTTTCCAGAGACTTGGCTTTGGATCGACACTAAAACTAGGTATATGATCAGAAGCAAATGCAAAATAGTTTACACTTGTCGTTGTTATTTTGTAGGTTATAGTAGCATTCTGCACTGATGCTAAATGCTGCTTGAAAATGTAGTATTATTTATATTCTACTACCACCTAGAGGCCACAAGTGAGATTGGCGACCCACCAAACGAGGCGTTGTACAACTGCACAAAACACAATGCCTGACTGAAGGCCTTTTAGTTTCAACAGAAACTAGATGCAAATCCTGGAGACAAAAGGAACTTTCTTCCTTTTACGGATGAGGAGATAAGAGATAGGGAGACCCAGTCTTTTTCTCTACAGTACATGAGAAGATGGTAATTAGCCCAGAAAGGGAAAGTTGTTTCTGTCTGGACCTAATTCAAGGAGCAGTTCAAACTGTCAAATGATGGTGAAATCTGACCTGTGTCACAAAGAACAAATGTTGTATTCTTTCATAGCTGAGAAGTTTGGGAAGCAACTGTCATCTGGGATTGTTTTAAAGGATCTGTAAAAGTTGATTATGTGTAATGTGATTCAATGTGGTTACCTTCAATTCATATTCATGTAATTTAAAATGACTTAAATTTGTTTTAATCATTTTGATCCCATCACAAATATTTCTAAATGTTTAAGAAAAAAACCCCCCAGATAATCAGCAGCTTTTCCTTCCAGGAGTTTGGACTTAATTTTGGACACATTTTAAACATTCATGTCCACTTACTGATGTCTGAAAGTCTGCTCTCCCCTTCAGATCTGACACAGACACCACAATGGAAGTCATTGTACCTGATAGCATCACGTCCTGGGTAGCCAGTGCTTTTGTGATGTCTGAAAACAGCGGTCTTGGAGTGACGACTGCTCCAGTGGAGGTACCATGGCACTAGACAGTTCTCCTTTAAATGGTGGTAACACTGTATGTTATTACTGGAAGCTGTATTTTAGTTCTAAGAGCAGCCATCTCCTTATACCAATAAAGTGATTGAGAGGCCACGTGTAAAGAAAACATCATCACTGAAGATATATGTGTCTGCCTTCCCTTCCTGCTCATAGAAATATCTCAAACATTACACGGGTACTTGAGTGTCTTATTTCTGTTGGAGCAGGTGTTTTTTTAAAGAACTTTCAGGATGTGCCCACTTCAGAGTCTTCGTATGTAGAAAAGGGGAATGACTGGTTGAGGACAGCGTATTTCCATGTTTTCTTGGCTCTGCCAAGAGGACCTTCCATGAGTTGATAGGGCATGTGGGAAAGTTTGCACAGGATAGATGGAAACAGGTGCCTGGGATGGGAGAGGGACGTTGTCTGCTGGAAAGATCATGCCACTTTGCTGCTTCTCTAGCACTCCCAGGAGGGAGGATGGGAGAATTGCGTAAAGGCTAAATTCTGCCCTTGCTTTCAATTCCCTGTCAAAACCAGTCTTGGACTAATTATAGGTGCTACTTTTTGGGTAACTTTGCTTGAGCAGCGCAGTGGTCCCAGAGAGCCAGTAGTGGGGTGAGATGCTTCTTGCTGACAAGTTCCTGTCTCCTGATGCTCTTTTTGTGCTTCCAGTTGTTCAAGGAGTTTAGCAATTTAAGATAAATTCAGCACTCCTAAGGTGAGATCTCTAGCCTGGGATTCCCAATGTACAAGCGCAGTTGTCCTAGGATCACTCTGTATTCAGGGAAACAGCTACTTAGAGTTACTTAACGTGTTCAAAATAGGAATTTCTTTTGAAATCTCATTTAGCTAGTATTTTATATACATTGAATAATCCCGTGAAGGTAGTTATCTCCTTCCATTCATTGTGTAAAGATCCTAGAGAAACTACATTCCGAACTGAGACAATTCCACTTAGGTCCCTAAGGTTAGGAAGGCTGAAACTGCAGTACTGGGTTATAGATTTCCAACTTGATGCCAGGACTAATGCAAGCATAGCTTATAGACAACCATTTATCCATTGAAGTTTCCATGCCCTCCAGTTCCCGGGGAGGGGCAACTTTTGGAATCCAAACCAAGATCTAGGTCCAGATTTCATAGTTGGCTGCTACACCAGACAGAGAACATGTGCCTTGAACATCCTGATCATAACTCCACCACAGAATTTGGAGCCCGATCTGGATTTTGCGGCTAAGGCTCCTTTGAGACTGGAATCACAATTCTTGTTTCTTTCACTCGACTTGGCAGAGATGGGACAGAAAATGGAATAGTTTTCTGATTTAAACTGTGTGAAAATATATACTTGGCCTGTCATCCTCAAATTTGAGAAGGTTGCAAGTAGAGCAGATGTTGAGATTATTATTTAACTATAATCACCCACATGCCCTGTTCAGTACTTCACCCTTGTTGGGATGTTTAGATTGTGCTTAGAGTTCCATATGGCTGAAACATGTTAATCAGTACCATACAGAGAGGCAAATGAAAGAAATGCATGAAAACTGTGATGGGGAAATAAATAAGTGACATCTGTGTCCTTACTGTCATTTAGTGCTTTGCATCTTGTTTTTATTCCATTTCTACTACACAGTGTTGATAATTTTACCCTATCATATTTTACTGTAATATACTGGGATATTCCCAAGTGTAAAACTTTGTATTGCGAGAGTTTTAGAGAAAAGCAAAACAAAAAAGACAAAGAAAATAGGTACATAGAGAAAACCTCGACTACGAACTAAACTAAAAATCCTCCATCAGAGCTTCCCTAATGTCAAATATCTAAAGAAGTTTTTGACACTGAAAGCTTTAGCAAACGGCTTCACAAAGTTTTAAAAGGAAAACATTGGAATATTTGCTAGCAAGAAAGAAATCTGAGGGGGGTTTTGATCTGAAACTCAAAACACTTGGAAGAATTTTTTTTAATGAAAGCCAAATTAAAACCATTTTTAGTTGACATTTCAATAATAAAGGGTATCATGCTTCAGCCAATCTTGTTGTACAGATGTTCATAAGCAGTGAAATTTTGATCCCATTCAGCTTGATGAGAGCTTACCATTGACTTCCTAGAGCCAAGTCTTCATCCAAAACTCTCTGTTCATGGATAAAAGTAACTGCTTGCTGCTATATTTCTGCAGTTTTAATTAAGAAAAGATGTATTTTTAGAAATATAACTAAAGAGCTTATGCCGAGATCAATCTTACAAAATACATCATTCTAAGGTATTGGTGAATTACAGAATTTGGAAAAGTTAGTTATTTTGTATTCCAATATGCATTTCTGTATTGACATGGAGATAGGGCAACTGACAGATTCTTAATCATCCATTACGTGTGCACTCAAAAGAGTTCACAGTTGCCTTGATGGGATCTTGGGACACATCACAGATTCCAAACTGGCTGAAGGACAGACTCTTCAGGTGCCTCTGTTGGAACTTGCCCTGTCAAAGCTGTCAGCAGCTCTCATCTGAATGGCGCAGCTGGGTTCCCACAAAGGTGCTAAAGACCAGAAGCAGCTTTGGCTTCTGCTTCAGCCCTGCAGTAATACACTTTGTTAACTGTAGAGAACAAGTAAGCATACTCTGTTCTCTGAATTTAAAAGTAATCAGAAGACAAGTTGTATAGTCATTTTCTTGCTAGTATCTGATTGTAGGGGTTCACTGCTGATTTTGTTTTGCAGCTAGAAGCTTTTCAACCTTTCTTCATTTTCCTGAACCTTCCATACTCTGTCATCAGAGGAGAGCAGTTCATTTTGGAAGTGAACATCTTTAATTATTTGAAAGAAGAAGTTGAGGTAAAATGACAGTCTCTTTGTACTTGAATGTTACTAGGCGCTGCAGGGGTTTCATCACCGATGGAGACCACATCTTTCTCTTGTGAGAACTTTTAATATTTTCTGCAGTGGGTGGACCATAAAGTTATTTCTCTTTCTCTTATTTCTCTGCCAGCAAGAAGGTGGCAGCTTGTGAAAACAGTTTTTCCAAATTAACACTTTGTATTGCAAATGTTACTGTATTTACAGGTTACTGTGATCCTGGATATGAATGATGCTTTTGAAATTATTCTAACATCCAATGAAATAAATGCTACAGAAAATCAACAGTCTATATCTGTACCAAGTGAAGATGGGAAAACTGTTCAATTCCCAATCAAGCCGAGACAGCTGGGAGAGATTCCCATCAAAGTGACAGCAATGTCATCTGCTGCTTCTGATGCCGTCATTCAGAAAGTTTTAGTAAAGGTAAACAGTCTGTGGCTTGTCTTGTTCCTGAAATAAATTGTTCCCTAAAACAGACAATAGAATGCAGCAAAAAGGCAAACCAATTTACTTCTCTGCTTCCTGCTTTGTAAAGTTGGTTTTGGGTCAGGTAGCTTTAAGTAGGAAACACTTCTTGTAAAATAATTTCTCCTCTTAAATTCTTTAGATCTGTTTCCAGGAATCAACATAGATCTGTTCTACAACAGATCATGTTCCAAATGCTTCTGAAAGCAAGGTGAAACCTATTTGTGCATCAGTGAAGCCCTGGTGCTACAGCTAGCTTCATAATCTGCAGAGTGGACCAAATAACTGTATTATGGATAAGTGCAATCAATTCTACCATGCCCCTGGCTTTAGTTCAAAGCCTATTTTATATGAACTTTTCTGTATTTTGCTAGTGGTGTAATTTGCTAGTGGTGAGTAAAAGCCCCCAGAATTTCTGATAAACCAGAAACTTGCCTAACTTTGGACAAGTAAGTCTGATTCAGGTTAGGCTCCATTTCAGTGGAAGGTGGTAGACACTTGTACATCTCATCCTAAAATAAATGCTTAAGATCATAGAATGAGAGAATAGTTGAGGCTGGAAGGACATAGTCCAACCTTCCTGCTTGGAACAGGATCAACTATAGCAGGATGCTATAGTTGCTCAGAACCATGTACAGTAAGGTTTTTAATATCCCCAAGGACAGGGACTTCACAGCCTCTCTGGGCAGCTTATTCCAGTGTTTGAACACCCTCACAGTTAAAAAAAGTATTTTTTATGTTCAAAAGGAAGACGCTTTATTTGAATTTGTGTATTTCACCTCCTATTCTGCTGCTGGGCACCACTGAGAAGAGCCTAGCTCCGTCTTCTTTACACCCTCCCTTCAGGTATTTATACACATTGATGAGATCCCCCTGAGCCTTCTCTTCTCCAGGATGAACAGTCCCAGCTCTCTCAGCCTCTCCTTAGACCACTATCCAGTTGGGTTGTGAGCTGTTTTCAAGTGGAGTCACTTACTGCCCTTTCTGATGAAGTCCAGTTGTTGTACAGAAGAGAATAAAAGCTTGGTGAACAGTCTTTCCTCTAGGCTGAGGAAAGAAATGAATTTATTTTCTTTGCTTCAAGGACAATTTTTCTCAAGGGATTTTGCAAGCACGAGGAAATGAAACGTTTATGGTCATGTACATAACTTCAGTTTAAGTCCTCCTTGTATGATAGGCTGTAGGATTGCAGACATCATAAAAGGTGCCACCTGAGGCCGTGGCATGTGCTCAGTCATGGAGGTCTGTGTTTGGCATGGAGCTCAGTGGAATCAGAGGTGCCCTTGCTGACTTTATATGTGTATTTTTGTAATTAACATGTGATCTCAAGAAGCAAATAGTGGAGGTATTTTTATAAGAAAACCATTCCTGTGTCAGTTTGGATGGTCCGATAGCTCAGGTTCTTGATGTGTTAACAAGCAGCACAAGATACTTGACAGTGTTTTAGATCCCTCAGTACAGTAAGCACACAACCCAACTCCTAAAAGCAACACACTATTGGAGAGTACAATAATCCTCTCTCTGTTTTGATAGGCTGAAGGATTGGAACAGACATATTCTCAGACAGTCCTTTTGGATTTATCTGGGAATAAACCACAAACAGTGTCAAAAACTTTGGATTTCACTTTTCCACCTGATGTTGTAAGTGGCAGTGAGAGAGTGCAGGTCACTGCTGTTGGTAAGGACTATTTTGTTCTATTTCCATCTTTTATTATTTGCTGGCTAGCTGTATTGTCTGGTTGTTTGTTTGGGTTTTTTTTAATAGTTTCTTGCCTGCCGGGCAAGAATTCAGTATCTAACACATACGTGTCCATAATCCAGCTGCTGGCATCTTCTGCACTGCAGGCATAGGTGGTTTTTAAAGAACAGAGCAGTTGCCAGTAGTAACTGGAAGTAGTAGACTCTGTCAAATAGGTCAGGGAGGCTGGTGCTTAATAACCTGAGCTGCCCTAGCAGGAAATGTCAGAGCTTTTCTCAGCGTACTTTCTGAAGGACCCTTACAAGATTTCGCCCGGTATGGCTGTCTTGGTAGATTTGTAGGGAACTGCATTAATTTTTATTTAATAACTATATTAATAGGTTGAATCATTAATTCAAAATCATTTATCATCATGCGTTGGACTGAGCATAGGAAGACTTTATGGATGGAGTGTGTTATTCCTTTTACTTATTTAATTTATGTTATTATGGTATTGACTATCCTTTGTCAGATTTAGAGAGGGAATTGGATTTTAAGAGGGAGAAATTTGCTGGTGTCCTGCTTCAATTCTGCTTGTCTGCAGAATAAAGCCTAAAACCTGACTGATGTTCCTTGTGACACCTAGGCTTTGGTAACTGTGGGTGAAAGAAGAAATACAGGAAGTTTCAAATATGTAACATAACTGAAACGTTTTCCTGGATGAAATATATTTTTGCCTTTTTTTTTTTTNATGACTGTTTGAAATTACTCTGTAGTTGGAAAGACCTCTGGGGAGATGGGTCAGTGGACACAAAGCTCATCAGAAGATGAGCATTTAATGCCTTTTCCAGTCCTATTAGTGGTGTTTAGTACAAACATTTCCAATGTATCATATTTTTGCCTGGTTTAGTTGACATCGCCCTTTGTGTAATAGGTATGCATTTATTTACAATAGGCTTTAATTTATTTTCATTGCATTTTATCTTTCAGGTGATTTACTCGGGCCTTCTATCAATGGTTTGTCATCATTGATTAAAATGCCTTATGGCTGTGGTGAACAGAATATGATCAATTTTGCTCCAAATGCTTATGTTTTGCAATACTTGACTAAAACCAGGCAGCTGAGAGAGGATATTAAATCAAAAGCTATATCATTTATGAGAAAAGGTCTGTATGCTTAACAGAAAAGTCTTAAGATTTTTAAGAAGTCTTACTCGTAAAAGATACCTGTGACTCTGTATTTGGTTTTTGAAGTACTGCTCTGTTGGTGTCATGAAAATGAAGAAAAACTCATCTTCCTCCTTTTTTTTTTCTCTTTCTTCTGAGCTGACAGAATCAAAGAGCAAACAATTTTGTTTACAAGGGCAAGTTTGCATAAAAAAAGCATGCAGTTAATTTTCAGAGTAAAACTGTGGTTTAGAAGGTAATTTATATGGTTTAACTTGGTGGTTTTACTTGGTCTCTCCTTTGATAAAACTGTGTGTGAGCAAACACTTCTGACCTCTGCTCGAGGCACAGAAGTTGAAAATTAGTCAGTGGGTAGGGTAGCGTGAGCCACATTCATCCCACCTGTGTAACTGTCTTCAGTGACACCATCCCCATCCTGCCATGTCCTTGTAGAGCTCAAGGAATGTCGTTTGCTCTGCTGGCTGGCTTTCACCCACCCAAGTTTTAGACTTGGCCAGAAGTGAAGTCTGTACTGGAAATCAGAAGCTGGAAAATTTTAGTTGGAAATTGTTGTATGTTTTAATTGGGTAATACTCCAGGGCATCACAAAGTGTGGAGAAACATAGTTGCACTGTGCTTCTCTGTGCCTTTTGGATCAGACAGTGTCTAACTGCAATGTCAGTCTGCGTGCTGAGAGCCTGGTTCAGGGAGAGAAATGAGACCATCCTCATGTGAGCTACACCCCTACTAAAGGCACCATGATGACATTTTCAAATTTTGTTTACTTACTATAAGTCTTTGGGTTTTTTTCTTTTTTCTTTTTGTGGTTTCTTTTTTTTTAAAGTTGTTGACATTTCCCTTGGAAAAGGCACAGTTCAAAATAAATTCGCCTTTCATCAAAGAATTTTCTTTCAAAAGCAGTTAAATGATTTTTTTAAACCGTTCCTACTATATGGTTTAGTTGAAAAGTAAGGGAGGAGGAAGAGATGTATTATGTGAACAACTACTGTGAAGTTTGTAAGCAATCTGCCACTCTTTGAAGCCTGAGATGTGCTACCATAATTTTCTAAAGTTTTCCAGTAGCAGATTTATTAAAATTATTTCAAAGCAAGTGAAAATTACAGGTTTAAATGTCACTATATACAAAGCATTGTGTTACTTAACTTGTTCCTGGGGTTTTGCATTTAGGTATGTTTTTAGCGCTGTGGTAGCCAAAACAGTAAGTATGCTGAAATATGTGTAAACTTAAGATAGAAAAGAACCACAATCTAAAAATCATGTCTTTTTTTTTCTCTTTATTTTAACAGTTGATTTCAGCTATTGCACTGGGGTTTTTAAAAATGTAATCTTAAAGTTGAAATTTATCTTTAGTTTGAGATGTAACTTATAAGCTCAGTTTTTGAAAGGATCATCATGAAGTTTAATTTTTAAACAGGCTATTTCACATGTCAGAGTTCACTGAATATTTGAAAAAGTGACCTCATAATCTGAAGTAAATATAATTCATTTTAAGGCTAAATGCTTGTGAGAAGAAGGGATCGTATAGCTAGCAGAGACTGCTACATGATCTTTCTTTTAGCAGTTTTTATTTACCTAGAACAAAGGCAAAGCAAAAGAAAAGTTGCCTTTTAAAAGTATTCCTTCAGTTGTGGGAATGACAGATCCCATCTTGAAATCACTTCTTCAGAAATAAAAAAACCATCCTGGTTGGTCTGAAAACTTTGGTGCTAGACCCAAAGCAATTGACAAGTTTGAGCAGTTTTTCCAAGCTGTTTGAAACGTGAGACCCTTTAGTCTTTCACATATTTCTGAAGTCCTTTCCATCGTGATGCACTTCTCTTTCAGCCTCACTCAGCCTACATCTCTTGGGTTCCAGCCAGTACTCTGGGAGTACTAGTGTAGGTCTTCATAATAGGATCCTTCTTTTCCTTGCCTTTCCACTTCCATGTGTTGACATTTGAAGTATTGTTTTTCATGTCTGATTGAGTGTCCTTTGGAATGAACGTGGTGGTTCACAGCCCCCGTGTCTCCTGTTCCAGCATTTCTGCAGGCTTCCCTGTGCTAGATAAAGTCGTGTTTGGAGACTTTTGCGTGACTGCAATGGGGCTGGCATGGAGAAGAAAGCAAGCAGACTGTAGGAAATAGCTGAGTGATCGCTCCATTCTCCCTCTGGTTCTGCTCATCTTTCTGATCCCTCCCAATCTTAAAATATTCTGAGATAAATTTATCCCTGTGTAAGGAATGCTCAGCAGTATTTGTTAAGCAGACTGCTGGTCTTAGTTCTGTGCTTTTATACTACCAACGGGGTGGTGATTATAATACTTATTGCTTTATATTGTCTGTTCTGCAAAGAAGCAGAAGACCTCAGTTTTCAGGCTTTGTAGTCACATACTTTTGAAGAGGAGCAATCTATTTGTGTATATACATATATTCATGTTCCTCATAGCACATTATTTTGAGGCTTAAACTTTGACAGTGACTTTTCCTTTCCCTGCTGAGAAATGCCACTTATTCCTTCTTTTTTTCCTCCCACTCAAGAGTGCTTGACTTCTCAAGATCATTAGCTGAGATGACAGATTTGTCTATATAGGAAAGATTCTCCAGTTTTAATCACGTAATTAACCACTGCTATTAAAACCCCTCTATGTTTAAGTGGAAATTGTAATTTCAAACTCTTGTAAAGAGACAAAAACTAAACCTGGTGCTCCTGGGATAAGAGTTTACATGGGAAGGTGCACTGGTATAATGCAGCAGTTCAGATTCACGCCTTTATGTCTCTTCTATTATAGACAGACCCTGACTAGGATTTCATTTTACACTGTAAATTAGGTTGAGAGGCTAGGCCATTCGTTCCTCAGTAATCAAGGCTGTGATTCAGTCACTATATATCTATTTTCAGGATAGGATGTAAACAAGTGTTTAATCCTTTATCAGTGAGAGCAAGGAACATTTTGCAGGGGAACGGTTGTGGTTGGATGGACCTCATGGGGCGTATTTGTAAATTAATTTATTTGTGTAGGACTTATTGATGGTTGCCTGGGTGTTTTCCTTCTACCTGGATGGTTCAGTGTTGCCTCTGTATCTGTCGGGTGTTAGACTAATGAATATACTTTCTTAATTATAATAGCCAAAATAGTAAAGCCAAGGAGAAGACAAGGTTGGGGGAAAGAAGAAAAGATGTCTTGTGAGATGCCATAAATAGATACGATTATTGTTCTGGATACACAAATGGCAAGGAAAATGTAAGGGGAAGAAGGCTTTAGATATCAGAAACTGCAGTGAGTGGCATATCATAGGAGGCTCTTAATTTCTAACATTAATGGACATTGGTTCTGCACTGAAGTCAGGCATTGAGTAAGAGCTCCTGGTGGTTGTCAGCAGCTAGTGAGCCCGTGCGGCCCTTCTATTATAGAAGTTCAGCAGTTATGAGAAAGCTGCATTTGTTCTGGATACTGAAAAATCTTCAGATACATTCTAAATGGATCCTTTTCAGGATTTAAGGATCTTCAAGTCTTTTGAAATTTTTCACTTGTTTCAGAACAGCCTCTTCCAGCATGCTTTTTCTGATAGCTAGTAATTTTGATTTGGCAAAAGCAAGTTGCTGAAAGTGTCTTTTTTTCAGCAGTGTTTTTATCTTTGCTGTGCCCTTTCCCTTCTGGTTAGAAAATACTTAATTTTTGCTTGTACTTCCTTCTGCTGTAAAGATAGAGTGTTTCTGTAGGTGCACAACTCCAGCTCCCCAAAGTGACAAAGCGCTGAACTATAGCTGCTACTCTGCTCTGCGCTCGCTGCTGTGCTCCTCGAGCCACCGAGTGATGTGGGAGCGTGTCTCTCTGCACCACGCTGTCGTGTTTGGGTGGCAGATGAGAGGGAGCAGGAGCTTGTGGTTCTGCTTTTGCAGATGGATCCTTCATGTTACTGCTGCCCGCTTTCGCATTATCTTCTGTGCAGTTTTTTGTGTTTATACGTATCTGGGGGATTTTTTATGAAAAACGAGCTCAAGTTCTGCTCTTCTCAGCCTTAGAAAGTGCCTCGCTTCACATCAGCAGACAGTTTGTGCTGGAACCAGCATGAGAGGAAAGTGTTCAATACCTGTCTCTGCTTTTCCACTTCAGGCTACCAGAGGGAGCTGCTTTTCCAGAGGGATGATGGCTCTTTTAGTGCCTTTGGAAATGAAGATCCCTCTGGGAGCACATGGTAAGTATTTCTGCCAGATTCACTGTGGAATTTGAGTATTTTAGATATTTTCCCTGCGACTAAAAATTTTCTGTGAAGCTGGTAAAAATTTCCAGCTGTATTAGACTTCTGCCTGGTTTTCATTAGGTGTTTAGGCCAACTCTAAGGTCATTCTGCTGGATAACATGCTGGATAATAAGCCATTATTAGGGCAAGGCTTTTTAATTTTGCAAAAGATGAACAATGAATTATTTTAGCCAGGGGAATAGCTTGGTCTGAAAGTTTTTCTGTTGCTTTCCTCAAAGGAATGAAGGATAATAATTAAATGATTTATTCTTGCAGTTGACTGATACCATTTAGGTCTACGTGATCATCATGGCTTCAAACAAATTTTCAGTTCTCTCTATACTGGAGGCTGAAGACTGACTGTGGCATTTCATGGTCCATTTCATGATCATTTCATGAGCCACTTCATGGACCTGTTGGAGTGAGTCCAGAGGAGGGCCACGAAGATGATCAGAGGGCTGGAGCACCTCTCCTATGAAGACAGGCTGAGAGAGTTGGGGTTGTTCAGCCTGGAGGAGTCTCTGGGGAGAACTTGTAGCAGCCTTTCAATACTTAAAGGAGGCCTACAGGAAAGACAGGGAAGGAGTCTATCAGGGAGTGGAGCGATAGGACAAGGGGTAGCTGTTTTAAATTGAAAGAAGGGAGATTTGGATTAGATATTAGTAAGAAATTGTTTACTGTGAGGGTGGTGAGACACTCGAATAGGTTGCCAAGAGAAGCTGTGGATGCCGCGTCCCTGGAAGTGTTCAAGGCCAGGCTGGATGGGGCTTTGAGCAACCTGCTCTAGTGGAAGGTGTCCCTGCCCAGGGCGGGGGTTCGGAACAAGAAGATATTTAAGGTCCCTTACAACTCTAACCATTCTATGATTCTACAGTTTCCTAAAGGGTGAACAGAGTTACTGGTGGTAAAAATTTGTCCTACTTAGCTCTCTCACACCTCCTTTTTCTGAGACAGTAACTACAGCCAAAAAAGCCTTTTCAGTGATGAATTTCACCTGGAGAAGCATAGCGAGCATAGTAGTGGAAGCTAGATAGATAACAGAGACAAGTTCCAGCACTTTGTTCAGCTAACCCATGTTCAGTTAGTTTAAATATGTGTTTCAGTACACACTGCTGACTTTAAATAGAACCATCCCAGTTACCGTGCCGCTGATTGAGTCACTCCTGGAGTAAGTGAGCATCTTTCATTGACATCAGCATTTGCCTTAGACTCAGTATTGATGGATTGGAAAATGAAGATAATTTATCTGTACTGGCAACTCTGGTTCTTAAATAATGCAGTGACAGGTTACATGAGTGCACATGTGGCAAAGAAGGGAGTCAAAGCAAAACTTGGGATAAAGTTGTTTCAGTTATATCCTTACAGGGATAATTGTGATAATTAACATCACACTCTTAACTGCATTACTTAGTAAAGTATGAATTTTGCCACTTTAGCCTAGCAGCAGAAGGCAGCAGAGCAACTTTTAAATAAAAATATTAATGTACTAGCACATTTGAAGTCTATACTCTCTGTTTATTTTTGAAACATAACGGCTGAAAAAGGGGTGATCTTTAGGAACAAGGACATGGCTTCATTTTTTGGTGGATTAAGCTTAGTCTACTTGCTTGTCTGGGTGAGGCATACATACTCTGTGCTTGGGAGTTGTGTGTAGAACAATTTATGCATCACAGTATTCCTACATCATCTTAAACAGAAGAAGCTGTAATACATTGCAAATTTTGTCATATTTGATTAATCTTTTCCCCAAGGTTATCAGCTTTTGTATTAAGATGTTTCCTTCAAGCTCGTCCATTCATAGATATTGACCAAGACGTACTCAGGGATACAGCTAAATGGATTGTCCGGCATCAGAAATTAAATGGAGAATTTAATGAACCTGGGAAAGTGTTACACAGTGATCTTCAAGGAGGCATCAATAATCCAGTCACTCTCACAGCTTACATCATGTCATCCCTCCTAGGGTTCCCAGATAAACAGGTATTGTAATTCATAAACAGAATTCATAGTCACTGGAACACTTCATAAATTGTCATAGTACCTGGCAAAAACTTCGTAGTTTAAAGAAATAGAGGGACATCTGAACAGAGACAAAATTTAACTTGATTTTGTTAAACTTCCCTTATCTACCTGAGATAACACAAAGTTGTGCTGTTAGGCCCTTCAAATTTATGTGCCTTTGCAAAATCTAAAGGCAGTTGCTTTTAGCAAGAATATTTTCATGGCTTTAATTCAAGAACTTGCAAAGAAATTTATGGGGGAAGCTATCCTTAGAGATGTTAAGCCATCCCAATTGATTTCATTGTGATTACTCAAGTTCGTAAAAGACAGTGACAGACCAAAAGGCTTGCCTTTGAGATTCGTGCCTGTGACTCCAAAAGAGATTTTTAGTATTTCTTAGTTGTTGTTTGGTGATAGTAATGTTTATGTGTCTGTACAAATTCTTCTTTTAAATTATAATATTTCAACATATATTTTATTCACTGTATATTCTTCAATATGATCTTTATTTCCAGCATGCTTATGTCATCAAGAGTGCTACAAACTTTCTAGAAGATAAATTAGAAGAAGGCATTTCAGATAATTACACTTTGGCACTTGTAACATATGCATTGTCCTGGGCAAAAAGTACAAAAGCAAAGGAAGCACTGAATATACTGAATGAGAGAGCAGAGCACCAAGGTATTGCACAACCATCTTATACCGTTGTATAGATGGACTTTTGTCAGCTTTAAAAAATACCTGTCATATATCTACAGCTGCATATAGAATTAGAGATGAAGAGAATACTCCTGAATTCAAATATAAGTATCATATAGAGAATAAGCTAAGAACTTTCAAGACAGCCTTAATGAAAAGTGTCCATAAATGAATGAAAATTCACAACAAAGCGAGGCCTTCCAGTCTGAATGACTGTGTTCCTGATGGAAGTACCATGGTGCTGTTGAAGAACATTACTTGTCAGTTTTCATGTGCTATTATGTGCACTTGTAAGATCAGCGTGCTTAAAGAGAGATGGATGAGGTTAGCTATTCCAAAGTGGCTTGAAAAGATCAGGAGGGAGGGGGAGGGAAACTAGTTAAAATCAGTATCGAAATGAAGAGCTGAAGGGTTGGACTTCCTGTAAGACAATACAGAGGTCTGTTGCATTTTCTGTAAGGTCCCATCATCTCATTATGTTTAACCTCTTCTGAGTTCAGCATGACTGAATTTTATTCCTTGTTTGGGGGGGAAGAACAGACCATATGGAGTACAAGAAACAGAAGTTTTTGGCTCAAAATAGTAGCTGTCTTCTTGAAAAATACAAAGGAATTAATGTTGTAGTCTAGAAATGGAGCCTCTTGGGTGTCCCTCTGTGTTTACTGAGTTAGACCTTTTGGACAGTCACTCTTGGGAAGGAAGTGACATTTTTCAAAGGCTTCACTCAAGAATGATCCTAGTGAGCTGCCTGAGATGCCTTCTCTAGTCCTGAAGAGAACGGAGCACCCCACTAACGATGTGGCCTTTTCACAAGGGCTCCTTCACGTGGGCACTTTGGGCTGACAACAAAAGGATCAATGTAATTTCACTGAAATCAGTGGAAATGACTGTTTACGTCTGGCTTTTTTTGTACCTAGATTCAGCCACTGCTTAAGCCAGTCCTTTACAGGACACATGCCTAAATATTAACGCAATTTTAAAGAACCTTGCTAAATCCCATATGTAAGCATTAATTAAGAGGTTTCCCTTAAGTCTTTCCAAGAAGTCCAAAGACTTCAGTCTGTGGATCTGAGGTTATTGTTGGTTCCTTTTGCAGGAGAATTTCGTTTCTGGATAACACCTGCTTCTGAAATTTCTGATTCATGGCAGCCACGGTCCATCGATATTGAACTTGCAGCATATGCTCTGCTCTCGCACTTTCATCAAGACAGATTAGCAGAGGGGATCCCTATTATGAAATGGTTAAGTCAGCAAAGAAATCACCTTGGGGGATTTTCATCTACTCAGGTAATATTTTGTCTCAAGGGGCTTTGTTATACTTTCTAAACAAGCACTGTGTATTTACAAAAAAAAAAAAAAAAAAAAAAAAGGGAACATTTGGTTTTGTTTTTTTACATAATAATTACTGAATTTTGTTTTGCTGTAACAGCCTTAGTTACATGCAAGCTTGCATTCTTGGTGATATTGGCATCTTAAACCTGGACTACAAGTCTCAGTATTTTGGCAAGTGTAATAAAAAACAGAATTAGAGGGTCACCTTGCTTATATAAAATATTAATAACAAAAGATCTTAAATTAAGAAGAAGAAGTGATGACCATGGAAAAATAATTAATCAGATTTTCCAAGCAAGCGTGATAAATATCTGTGCTGACTTTCTTTCCAAGGAGAGAAACCTCTTTCGGTTCTTTCCATATGTGGGTCCTCAAACTCCTGAAAGGCTATTAACTAAGATAAGAAAGGGGAGCAGGTTTTAGAGAAACAGCCTAACCTGCTGCCTCTGTTGGCAGTTGGTCCTAATAATGTACTTTGTCCTCATTATTGCGTAGATTTTTGATGGGCCATGAAATTTGGAAGATCTTAATTATCTCCAGGAGGTTTCCATATTATTGAAACCACATCTTGTAAGCTGTGCTGGCATCCAGAAAATTTATATAGTACTTTGGATTGCTTTAGTTTAAACCAGCTTTTAAATTAACTACAAATGCCGGTCACAGTAAAATGTCACATTTCATCATACTGCTTGGTACCAAGCTGTACAGGCTATCCTTCATTATTTTCCAATGTTGTTGGTATTAATCTGAGAGAAATTAGTTCTACTAAATAAAATGCAATTTAAGAACAGGCCTGGTTCCCCTGAGGTTCTAGTATTTTCCTAATGTGTTAATTCTTGCTTGTTATTTGAAGAGGCTGATTGAAGCACTAAATAAGTTGAAAAAGCTTTTCTCTCTTCTCCAGAAATCATTTGTACTTGAAAGTTTGAAAATCCAGTGGTGTACCATTTATCCCTGAGGGTGAAGTTAAGAAATGAATTTAATCCTTGTGTTCTTCTATAGTCTAAACTATTTTGATTGCAAAATTACTCCAATGTCTCTTTAGATGCCTTTTTTAATTTGTGGAAATGACCCCATACTTTTTGTTAACTTTTACGATTGCTTTAAAAAATATGTTTGGAGTGTTTCCATCCATGAGTTTATTTCATTAGAAACTTAATATATTGTTCAAGAATAAGTAGGAAAGTAATCAGTTGCATGTGTGATGTTTTGTAAGTTAGGGTACAGCTTACTGCAATTTGTGTATGTGGTATAACTTACTATGAATTTGCAATCAGCATATTTTGCTTTATAATGTTTTTAATGTTTGGGCATAAAATGTACATATTTCATATATACAGGAATACAATTTGTACAAAAAATAGCATATATATGAAGGTAGATTTAAATGGTAGGGAAGAGCAGCAAATGCTGCAAAGCTTGTGTTGCTGGGCAAGAGGGGTCTATGAGTTTGGCCTGGGACCGTATTCCCTGACTTTTCAGGTTGTGTATTGGACACAGCATTGTCATACTGAGCTCTGCACCTCGTGCTTCAGCTGTGAGTGTGTGCTGGTGAAAAGCTTTGGGTATGCCTTCTGCTTTAGAGCATGCCCAGGGCAACATTTATCTTCTCTGTCAGTTGTTCTTTGCCCTCTTGTTTTTCATCCGTGTTTCTGAGAGTCATTTGAGCCTAGGATGTGGAAGAGCTCTGAAGCCACCTCCAGCAATGGCAGATAGCATTTCTCGACATCTTGAACTCTCTCTGAATTTAGGGCGAGAAATGTAAATGTGAGAAATGTAATTGTAACGACTTGGAAAAGGTACTTTGAGGTATTCCTTCGTTTCCACAACTTAGGGAAGCGCAGGCATATTTTTGCTTTCAGATGATTAAAATTGGATTATCCAACAAGATCTTATAGCTCCTTAGATCTAGAAGATAGATCAGATATATAGGTATGATAGGTTGCTGTAGTTTCATTCACTTCAATGTGACAGAACTTTTGTAAGTTTGGGCTTCTAAACCGTAGGTCTCCATCAGAAACTGACATATGAGTAGTCTGAGTCAGGGCAGAGTCATTCAGATGCTTTGTTACTGTCTTCTGCAAAGGAGTAATGGAAGACATTCTTTCAGGGTAATATTGGCCACCTAGTGAAAAAGTCTGCCACTCACTCCAGACTTAAATCTGGATTGGTTGCTATCACACCACATTAAGCACTGGAGCTGGGATCCCAGCCGTAGTGGTTCAGCGTACCAGCAAATTTGGCACTTGCCTGCAATAATACACAAAGAGAAACAAAAGAGATTATATATTTTTATTTTTATATATATCTATATATATATGGTAATATGTTTATAAGCATATTCTGCAGTGGCTAAACAATTGCACAAAATTTTTTGATCAAATATAAAAACTGGGCTAAACCCCTTTAAAATTGCTGCTGGGGGTCCAATAAAAACTCATTTCAGGCTTTCTTTTTTAATAAAGGTTAATAGTTTTTCAGACCTATAGCTTTTGCTTCTGTGATCAAGGTATCCTGAATAACTTCTGTGCAGTACTGGATATTTAATGCATAGTCACTAAATAAATCTAGAAAGTAGCAGTATCATTACTTTCCTCATCAGCTGTCCCTTCACTGTCCCTGTGGTGTGTTATTCTGAGTGTTGTGTCTACTGGCATGTCAGGTCTTCCACATACCTTGCACAAGAGAAAAACTTCCTTAGCTGGCTCCCACCTCATTCTCCATGTTACAGTAGCTAACTTCTTGTCCTGTGCTGCCATCCCTCTTCTGCGCTGGGATCCTTTACACCACTGGAATCCCAATGGAGATGTGGAGGCGGTTGCATGAGGACTCCAGCATAATCAACAAATGGGACAATGCAGGGACTGTGAGCTCCCCGAGGCATGGCCTATACACAGAGAGTTCACTGCGCAGGTTTCTTCCGTTTAATATAGAAGGATTTGTTTCTCTCAACAGGACACGGTGGTGGCTCTGCAAGCCTTGAGTCTATTTGCAACTCTCACTACTGCAAGCAAAACAGAAATGGATGTAACAGTGACAGCACCTTCTTTGAAAATGCCAGAAACATTTTCAATTGATACTCAAAATCGTTTTCTGCTTCAGACCAAGGAGGTACTGTAGAAAGCAAGGAATGCTTTCATAAAGTCTGCTGCCTGAAAGTACTTTGAAAATACTGTTTTACTCATCTTTCTTTCAGATTGCCCCTGTACAACCAATGACAATTACACTGGCAGCAGAGGGAACAGGATTTGCTGTCTTTCAGGTACGCAGTGCAGCTATTCTTGCTAAAGATATGGTCTCTATAAGGAAGGTACACTTTGGAAGCTTTATAAAAAAAGTTAACAAGAATAATCTTCTGAAATGTCTTAAAACAGTACCAAAGCAGTTTACTAATTGAAGAATGCTGTGAACCAAATATTGTGTGAATGGACATATTCATGTGATTGTTTATGTCCGATGGCCTGGCCTTTTAAGTACTGCTGGATGACTGACAGTTTTGGGGCACTTCCATGGGCTAGAGCCGTATCAAAGCACCCCTGTCCTTCTGCAGACATGCACTGTCTGTTTGCAAGACAAAGGACTGCAGTGGTACATTGGCAGGCCCAAAGGTCACAGGAAAAAGCGATGTGTGGACCAGGCAGAACTGCCTCTTGGGGGAACCTGTGGTAAACCATGGTAAGGCACAGATCAGTACAGAACAAGATTACACTGCTAGTTATTGGAGTTATTTTCCTTTTATTGAAGTAGAACACATCAATAGTGTAAAAGCTAAAAATATAAGGTTATTACAGCCAGGTTCTCCAGCAATTTTTACATTGTTCTGAAATAGGATGAAAGACAGAGTCAAAGGATCCTGCAAACTGCTAACAGAAATAGATGCTTAGCATCAGTCGAAAGTGGGGGCATGGCGAAGAGCATAAGGAGGTATAGTGATCCCGTCTCTGCCTGTCCTGTGGAAGACTGTGTTTTGGTAGTAAAAATTCAAACAGCTTTACTTACATTTAAACAAATTAATCTGGGATGAGCGCATACAGTATTTAGAACTAGCAAGCCTTAAATGGCCTTTTCATCTGCTTGCTCTTCGCCCTTAGCAAATATTATGTTCTGAAGAAATTCCACCTCCAATATTTTCCCTAACCCTATGAGAAATATATGAGAAGAAGACAGTATTGGATCTGATTTGATATGGCCACTAATGGCTCTCTCTTCCCTGCTGTCCTGTCCATGATAGTGGCTTAGAACCATGCAGGTGAAAGAGAAGACCTTTGAAAAGCTACAGATACTACAGAAATACTGGCCTCTGAGCATGAAAGCGTAATTTTATGGGAAGTATATAGATAAACTCACAATTGCTGAGTGTATCACAAAACCAGACAGAATTCCTACTAGACTCCTAGTTGTACTTGGGAAAACTTCACTTGGACTGCCTTTAATCGTCTTCAAGTTTTATGCCAGGTCAGATTCCATCTCAAGTTCCTTCCAACCTGACCTTCACTTCAGTGTTCTTACGCATCTAGGAAAGAAAAAAAAGCATGGTGTTGTTTGATAAATATGCTTTTGGATAAGACCTTTACAAAGAAATCTTCACAGATGCCTATCAGCAGTGAACAACAACTAGAGTTACACCTCATTCATTCAGCATCAGTCTGCAAAACCCACAGTGCCATAAATCATGACCTGTGTTTATTAATTCCCAGAAGTGCAAATGAAGTTTACAGCAAAGTTCAAAAGTTTCAGAAGATAATTTAGATTCAGACCTGCAGGCCAAGATAGGAATGAATATCAGCAGGACTGCGTTCACACATCTGTGGTTTCAGTGTGTGTGTATATGTGGAATGTAACAAAGTGGGGCTCCAGAACAGTTAAGACTACTTAACCATAATCATTGTTGAGAAACCCTCCCTGATACTAAGTCAACTAATTTGTAAGGCAAGCTGATCAAAAACTTTTCAGCAAATTGTTTCTTGCTGGAAGATACTGATTTGTTGAAAAGAATGCCTTTTGTGGAAGCACATTGGTTCCAATCACTTTTTTGCCAGCAGGAAAATTTCACATCCAAACCAGCATGTCTGGTGAAGACTGAGCAGAAGTCTTCCACCCAGAATAGCCAGTAGTTGACTCCTGGTTAGAGGGCTCCTTGGGGTATATAGCACCATGGTTTAAGTTCCTGGTTTTGTTGTATGGACGTGCAAATGTGCTCCCAAATAACTGGTGTTCAGGAACCAATGCCAGATATCACCTTCCTTTAGGTTACTGTGCTGTTGCCTTTTTTCCTGCAGCTTTGAGTCAGAGATGGTGTGACTTGATTCAAAATATTGTACTTAACACGCTGGATTAGATTCTCCAAAACGTTTTCTTTGCTGGGATCAGTTCTTTCCTTTAGCTTCCTTTGGCAGGTCTGGTATTCTAAAAGAAAGAGCACTGATGCCATTTGAATGAGATTTCTCTTTTTCCCAGACACAAGTTAGGTCTGGGTCGCATTTAATAAATCAGATAGCGTATGACATTTTGATCACATTTCTTCAGCTGGGTTTCATTGTCTTATGCCCGCCAAAGTACTGTGGTGAGATTCACTGTTCTGGGATTTGACTTTCTGGCCAAATGTAGCATGTCAAAACAGTAATTCATTTAAATATCACAAAACACAAGATTTGGTCCATTAATGGAAAAGGCTGTTTTCCCAACAGAATGGATTCCTAGAAAAAAAGCCCTTATTTTTTTGTGAAATCTCACTCTCTGTGTGAGCGAGTTGGCAGTGCATTCACTCTTGACCCTGCAGGATCTCATAAAATGTATTTATTTTGGATAGTATAATTGCAAAAGCAGACATTTACTCGTAGCTTCGTGGTCCTGCTGTCAACAAAGTCTCCTAGGTCATCCCTTCATTATATGGGTGTATACTGTTTATGACCTGAGACACTGACAGTGGAAGAGGGAAGAGAGGATGGTTGTAGGGTTAGGGTATATGAATGGCACTCTCTAGAGAAAGAAGTGATCTTCCCTAGATGACCTGCTGAAAGTCTTGGAAGAGAAACCTCTCTGCTGTCTGGAACCACTGTGAACTGGGCTTGGCAAATGCCTCAAAAATTTGGTGTGGCCCATGCCTTCTGGAAGGAAGGAGAATGCCACTGAAATCCAGGACTAGGAATGAGGGGAGGGTGGGCAGGCTCAAGGAGGATGGGTACGGGCAAAATGGATAGGTGAACAAGATCTCTTTGATTGTGTATAGAGAGGGAATGAGGAAAAAACTGAGAATCACGGGTTACTCGGTACTGAAAAACACTGATTGTTTTTTCCCCTCAGGGTATTTTTACTACATTTAGGCAAGGGACTGAATGTTATTCATTGTGATGATACTGAAAAAAGTACACTTGTGAAATGCACACATATTTCTCTATTACAGTTTGAGTGGATACTAAGTAGTCAAAAAGGGACAGAAAAATATAGGAGACGGTTTCATTGAATTCATGCCCTCAATCAAGCATGTTTCTTCTGCTAGATGAAGAAAAAAGAAGAATAGGGAAAGGGACATTGATTAGGACATTATAAATGAGTCGTGTTTTTTGAAACAGTGCGGTTGATTGGGTCAGATACTGTTACAAGCATCTCTGTCATGCAGAAGATTAGCTTTTAGTTTTCTCTTCTTGGGCCTCTCACCAGAACTAGTTGCAGTATAACAAGACTAGACCAGTTGTGCCTTTAGCTTTGTCAGTTGCTTCTTTAAAGGGTTAAGAAGAAATGCAGTGGCTCATTTTGTTGATTTAATGCTAGTTTCTGTATAATAGCCTTCTGTCCCCAAAGTAAGAGTGTATAAAGAAGGAGGCTTTAATTAAACTCTGTGTTGTGAAAAAGATTTTTCCTTCATTGTCATGAGAAATCAGGAAAGGAAAGTCAGACCGTAACAGTGATAACTTATTCCATGAAAATACTAGCTGATTGACCTGTTCAGTATGTGGTTTCAGACATCCTACGTTGGCAGTAAATTCCCATTCATTAGCTTTTTCTGGCAGAAGTTTAAACAGCTTTGTTTCTGTGATGACAGATTTTTGAGGCACCTCCAGCTTGTCTTTACCAAACTTTCTGCATGCCTTTAACTGGCAGCCTTTCTAGATTGGCTTCATCCTTGGTACTGCCTGCTCCTGTGGAGCAGTTGTACAGGATAAATCTTCATTGTTGCACCACGGTTGTCCTGAGCGCCTCTACAGAATTGGCTCTGTGCTGCTTATACGGCATGCTATATTCAGCAATGCAGGGCAGGGTAACGGGAATCATGTGTGCAGGTTGAAAGAAAGAGCGTAACTATCATATCAAGGAGTGAGAGATGTAGCAGCAAAAGCAAAAATCAGAAATTAAAGGCTGTTTGCACAGACTTGCTAGCCTATAGCTGACCTGCTAACCTATAACTTGGACAACCCCCTTGTCCTACCTTTAAATTTGGAATGACAGTTTTCTATTTGCTGCCAGAAACTCTGGAAAGGGACTATGATTTTCCAGAAGCACTCTTCATTCCCCTTTCCTTAGCCAAGCAAAGTGCATGTTGGAGTATTGCAAAGGGTTATTTTTGTTTTTTTGTTTTTTTTTTTTTTTCTACCAAAATCAAAAATCCCCCCTGCCCTGCCATGTGTTTTATCTTGATGACTAAGGGAACACATAATGATTTGTATGTGAAAACTGTGCAAATTTACCGTTCTGTTGTTGGTGAAAATCACTATTTTGCCAAATAATGTCAACTATTCTTTGATAGTAAATATTTTCTTAGTTTCTTGTATTTTATTTTGTCATCCTAGCATTTTGAAAGTTGAGCTTTCTGATTCATCACACTCAGCCTCTGTCAGAGGTGGTGTCCTGTTTGTGCCACAGCAAAGAGATGCTGTAGTTACCATCAACATCACATTGGGCGTTAATCAGAGTGAAGCACCGTAGAATGTTCTCTTAAAGTTAAATCTAATTTTTGGTGTCTTTTATTTGTTATGAGTACATGAGTATGCTAGAGCAGATGTGCTGGGACAGCTGATGTCATTCATTATCCTGTATCCTGTCCCATAGTGGCCAGTAGAGAGTGACCAATCAAGGCTACTAGAACAGGACAAGCATGAAGTGGTATCTCACTGATATACTCTCTTGCCCTTCACCAATTTGCAACACAGGGCCTTCCCAATCCGTAGGTCATCTCTGTGTGCTCTCTCTGGCTTGGTAGATATTTTCTTGATTTTTTTTTCTTCCATAAATATGTAAGTTTTAAAATATTTCTAAACTTTTAACAACCACAGCTTCTTGTGGCAAGTAGTTCTGCAGCTGACGGTGTATTGCATGAAGAAGCACTGCCTCCTTCTCCTCTTGAATTAACCTCTTGCTTAACCAACCTGATCTCTTTCTGTGACCATGTGACCCGCCTTCTGGGTGCGGGGAAGGCTGTGGACATTGTCTGTCTGGACTTTGGTAAGGCCTTTGACACCGTCCCCCACAGCATTCTCCTGGAGAAGCTGGCGAATCATGGCATAGACATGTGTACTCTTTGCTGGGTTAAAAACTGGCTGGATGGCCGTGCCCAGAGAGTTGTGATTAATGGGGTGAAATCCTCTTGGTGGCCGGTCACCAGTGGTGTCCCTCAGGGCTCAGTTTTGGGGCCAGTTTTTTTTAATATCTTTATTGATGATCTGGATGAGGGGATTGAGTGCACCCTCAGTAAGTTTGCAGACGACAGCAAACTAGGTGGGAGTGTTGATCTGCTTGAGGGTAGGAAGGCTCTACAGAGGGACCTGGACAGGCTGGATCGATGGGCCAAGGCCAACTGTATGAGGTTTAATAAGGCCAAGTGCCGGGTCCTGCATTTCGGTCACAACAACCCCAAGCAACGCTACAGGCTTGGGGAAGAGTGGCTGGAAAGCTGCCCGGCAGAAAAGGACCTGGGGGTGCTGGTGGACGGCCAGCTTAACATGAGCCAGCAGTGTGCCCAGGTGGCCAAGAAGGCCAACAGCATTCTGGCTTGTCTCAGGAACAGCGTGGCCAGCAGGAGCAGGGAAGTGATGGTGCCTCTGTACTTGGCACTGGTGAGGCCTCACCTCAAGTGCTGTGCTCAGTTCTGGGCCCTGCTGTACAAGAGGGACATTGAGGTGCTGGAGCGTGTCCAGAGGAGAGCTACCAGGCTGGTGAGGGGTCTGGAGACCAGGTCCTATGAGGAGAGGCTGAGGGAGCTGGGCATGTTTAGCTTGAAGAAGAGGAGGCTGAGGGGAGACCTCATTGCCCTCTACAACTACCTGAAAGGAGGTTGGAGAGAGGTGGGGGTTGGCCTCTTCTCCCAGGTGAATTATGACAGGAGCAGAGGAAATGGTCTGAAGTTGCGGCAGGGGAGGTTTAGGTTAGAAATTAGGAGGAATGACTTTACTGAAAGAGTGGTCAGGCACTGGAACAGCCTGCCCAGGGAGGTGGTTGAGTCCCCATCCCTAGAGGTGTTTAAGAAATGTCTAGATGTGGCACTTCAGGGCATGGTCTAGTGGCAGAAATTGTAGGTTGTTTGGTTGGACTCGGTGATCTTAAAGGTCTTTGAAGTTGGACCATGAAGATTCTGTGATTCTGTGAATCTGCTCCTCTAGTTCTTGTATTTGGAGAGAAGGCATAAGAGGGACTGTGTTGGGTCAGAGCAAAACTCAGCCTAGCCCAGTGTTCTGTTTTCCACAACAGCCAGAGGTGGATGCTCAGGAGAAAGTATGAGAAGATAAAGACATATAATATATTACCTGACTGTCTTCCACTTCTTACCATGTATTATCTGAGATCTACAGCTGGAGATAGTTTCTGTGGGCTTAGAAAATTTTGGTTCCATGAGGGTGTCTATTTTGCCCTTGAAAGCTGTACAGTTTAGTATCTGCATCATCTTGTGGGAACAAATTCCACAATTTAATCTTGCATTGCGTGAAAAACTGTCTCCTATTCATCTTTCCCATGCAAGTCATTATTCTGTAGACTTCTGCTGTGTTGTTCTTCCAACCTACCTGTTTATGGCTGAATTTTCATCTATTTTACCATTTCTTAAATGGCAAAGAGGTCTGGTAGTAATCAGTTCAAACCCCATTATTATGTACATAAAAATTCTTTCATTCTGCATCTCCTTGCAGTTATCCTAGTATTTGCTACCTCAAATAAATTAGTATAATCAGCAAACTTTATCACATCAGGTTTGACTCTGTTTTCTGCATCATCTATGGATATGTATAATGATGGTCACCTACCACAGGTTCCTTTAGGAATCCACTCCTTTCATATATAAACATTCATTCCCACCCTCTATTCCTGTTTTTTAACAGCCCTTTATCCCTTGGAAGCTTCTTTTGTTCCAGTACCTTTGGCTGGTAATCTTGCTAACCAGCTACATACCAATGTAACATTCAGGTAGCTTATACTAGACAGAGCTCCCCTGTCCATGTTTTGTCATTTGATTCATGTAGCTCCTGGGTTTATAGCAACAGCCTATTCTCCCACATATCATATTTACTCATTTGCCCACGAATTTGACTCTTTATTATAGTTTCGACTGTGTTTTCTGGTACAGATACCGATACCTGATATCCAGTTTTCTAGACCCCTGTACTCTTTTAAAAATTGCTGTCACGTTTGTCATTCTCCAGTCTGGTACTAAGGTGGTTTTAAAAAAGCACTGCAGGTAATGATTCAGCTGTTTCTTTACCTCATCAAGTTCAATTCTGTAGGCAGTACAGCCTGTTTTTTTTTCCTGTCGTGGCTGATAACATGAGGGTACTCACTGGTTGCTCAGTTCCAGCTCCAGCATTTCTGCTTTGGTTGTTGGCATTAGTAATTTCATAGGATATTGCGATAATAAGGCCATCTCCTAATTATTCAGAGTTCTTTTAAGGGCTTCTGGTTTTACCACTCTTTTACCACTGTTTCAAGCTTCTTATACACATCTACGCTAGAATAATTGGAAACTCTTCAAACTGTGCTTAGCAGATGAGCTTATTTTATATTAATGTTACTGTCCTGCACTGGATGTCCTGTCGTACTTCCTTACTTGGCTCGCTTAGCAGAGCTTGGCAGTTGTTGAGCAGAAAGGGCGAGAGCTCTGTCCTTGAGGCAGCCCGAAGACCGTAGCTTTGTCTTTGCACAGATGAACCCGATGATGAAACTGGTTACTTAACTACAAGAAAACTGTGTTGTTCTGAGCTTGGAGTAACATGGTACTCCTCATCTGTTTCGAGTGTATGAATGTTGTGACATGAAGACCGAAGACAAATTCTGTACATACGTTATGTATTTGCTCTTGCTCTGCTTTCATATGCAGCCTGTCTCTTTTAACCCAGTGGGTGTCGGTCTCTGGAGTTTGCCCTTTTTCATCCCATTTCACGCTGTCAGGAAGTAACTGCACACATTATAAACCGGCAGACAACAACTAGGGAGAAAATTGCTGGTTGTCCTAGAGCTCCCTTTTGTTTGCCACAATTGTGTCCTGCTAGTTGCATTGGTTCTGCTGCATTACAAAGTGTTCAGAAAGGATATGTCTTTCAGAGAATTCCTATGAATCTCACGTGTGCAACTGTCAGATAAAAGGCCATGTATCCTGTCTCGTATGAGCACTTCTCTGACGTTATATTGTTAGAAACTTAGTGTTTTAACCACACAGATTTGCTTTGCATATGTCATCTGATGTCTCTACTTGCAATCCACAGCTCAATGTTATTTACAACACAAAACACACTGATCAGAGGCTCAGATCTGCCCGAAAACAAGAAGCCTTTGACTTGAATGTTGATGTAAAGGATGACAAAGATGATAAAAACCATTTGACCTTGAATGTGTGCACAAGGTAGGTAGTTCAACTGGAGCATCTCATGCACCTCTTTGTAGTATTTAATTTTAAAAATATTTAAAATTATTTAAAATAAGCTAAATTATCCATTTGTTTGTATGGATTTACTAATCACAGAATCATCTCAGTTGGAAGGGACCTTTCAGACCATCAAGTCCAACCGTCAACAACTAAAGAGAATAAAAGAATTACTTTGTAAAAATGACAGTAGTTAAACTAAGAAGCAATTCAGAAGTCAATAAGGAGAGTGATAGATCTTTTGCGCAAAATTGTTGCTGGGCACGTGATATTGTTTTACTGATATGCATAAAGATGGTGGTACCCTAAAAGTTAGAGGTATATGGAAGAGTTTGTGTGAAATACAAGAAGAAAACTCTAAGGCTTCTTTGGTGCAAGCACTTCTTAGCTATATGGAGAATTGTGAACATACTTGAAAATTGAACCAATGTCTTCCACATTATAACTTCTAGTAGCAGACTGTGACAACTGCCCATTATTCATACCTTTCATAACAGAAAGCTTTACTTTGATCTACAAGTAGATACTTCTTTTATTGTAAAGAGAGAAGGAAATTCTGAAGTGCTGAAAACACCATGAAATATAAATAAACATTCTTTAGTCATCTCTATTAATAAACTTTGCTCACTAGAGTTTTGGCAAGAGTCAAAATCCATGTTTACAAAATGATAAATTCAGCTGGGCTTTTGTCTTATTGTGCAAGTATCTTTGTGGTCTTCCTTTTAGCAATATGTCTTATAGTTATGAATTTGGTAATATGTAAGCATCATTCTAGAGTTGAAAGAGGTGATGAGTTTTCTGGCCAGGCTAATTCTATTCTTTCTGCTGAATAAGGGGTGTGGGCATGTGTGTGTGTGCATCTGGGATGTTTCTTATTCAGTAAACACCTACTAAGAACAGATCTACAACTGCTGAAGTGTCATCTCAGAGACCAGAGAACAGTCAGCAGATGTTACCTGTATGGAATTTGGATCAGATGAGAAGAGGTGACATTGAACAGCCATATTGCATTTTCCTAGGTCAGCCAGTCATTAAACCAAGTTGTTTCTTTGGCTGCTTTGCTACCTCATTTTCACTTGCTGTGAATTACATGTGTTTTACACATATTAAAAAGAAATATATGAAGATGTTTGTTCTCCGGCAGTTTCTTCAGTATGCACTTCTTACTGTAGTTAAAGAGCACTGAATATTTCACAGAAAATCCTATAGGACATTGTATCTCTCAGTATATATTTGTGGTTTTAATCTTCTTATTTTTTATTATCAACAAGGATGTTGAGATGACTACATTCTTTGTATTTTAGGAATTCATCTGTTTGTGAATACTTCCTCTAGAAACACTGTTTTCTTGTGACATTATAATGGGTTCCTTGTAAATGCAAGATTTGCAAATCCACCATGATTACTCTTGCATTCCATTCCTCCACATCCTCTTTTTGTTATTTATTTAAATTTTAAAAACTGTATGCCTAAACTTTTTTTATCCTCTGCCTGCCACAGGAGAGCTGTGACTGGAGATGGAGCCTCTAGGTGACACCATCATACAAATAATCAGCTATAGTGAATATGATTTCAGTACAGAGAGGATTGATTTAATTTGGGAAATAGCCAGCAGGCACAAAGCCAGAACCCTGTTTTTATGTGTTTCTGGTAACCAATTCAGTGATACAGATGGTGGGCAGGGACACTAGAATACATGAGAGCTCTTGAAATAGAATGGGCTTGTTCTCTTTTAAAGTTTTCTGTGAAGTGTCAACAGCTTTCTAAAGTCTAGCACAAACTCTTGACATGTAAAGGGTTTACATGATGGGTCTGGGGTAAGTCTTGACTGAGCATTCTGATTTTCTAGCTAAGACCTTTGGCTCAGGAATACAGACAGGAAGGGCTCCGTCTTTCTGGGAAGGCTCTAGGGTGATGATGTTTTAATTGCAAAGTGTTCAAAGGACAGGGGGAAAGCTAGTGGCATTATAAAACTGCCCCAGAAGAATATTTGTAACATTAAGATCCATTAACTCTTATCACAGAAAATGGACTGGTATAATTTCTAGGCAGTCTGTGTTTCTGTTCCTTAGGCTGAGACTTCATCTCTGGTTGCTTTGCTTGATAGACTAGTCATCCTCTTCTTTTTTCCCCAATATATTGTGAATAATATATTGATTATCTATATTAAATTCCTGAATTAGTTTAAAGTTGTTCTACTTATAATCTTTACAACAGCAATGAAGTGTCTTTCTGGTAGAGAAACCAACGTAGGCAAATACAGAAAGACTGCTGAAATCTCAACCAGTTTAGCTAGCTGTGGCTATGCATAGTCAGGTAATGGAGCCTGCAGCTTTGCAATTATTTTTTTTTTCTCTAATGTGCAGAATATTCCACCTTCTTTCAATCAGCTTGATAGTGATTGGCCATGGTCATCTCAACTGGGTGTCATTTATGACACTGGAGCAGATGATGCCTCATTCAAACTGAACTGATTCTTGGTTACAGGACGTAACTCACTGTCTGGGAAGCAAATACCCAGGGCTGCCAGTTTCTTCTCTGGTCAGTCTTGTTGCCTGCATACCATTTCCAGGCATGGGAAACTGATCACTGATGGTTCAACTCACTCTCTTGTTTACACTTTCAGTCTATACTAGCTTGGTAGTGTTTTCTCTTCTCTGCATCGTCTATGAGAGGGTCTCACATAGCTCTCATATTGCTGAAGAGCTGAAACACAAAATTCAACTTGAAGCATTCTCAGTTCTCTCCAAGTACAAGTTTCAAGTCTGCTTTCTTTCTCTTACTGGTCATTCTTCTTGCATGGTGATTTTTTTTTATTTTTTAAGAGACTATGGAGTTGAAGAGACAATACCAGGAGCCACCCCCAAGGCTGTCTCTTTTGTTTGTTAAGAGAACCAGATCTTCATAACTTCTAGGGATATATCTTCTTCAGTTCTTGACAATACCAAGCTGGTTTGGTTACCCGTTGGTATTTTGGTAGCACCCCCGGCTGGCTAGACTGCTTGGGTATTTTCCTCCCCTCTTATTGGTAATTATGCAGAAATAATTACATCCAGTTCCAATTCAGTTATTTGTTTTCAATAACAGCTACTTTGGCACAGCACATCATCCAACAGATGGTTTCATTTGTTTCTAATCTCATGAGCCAACTGAAGTCAGCAGTTGTGCTGTATTTCTTTCAAAGTCATATCTGTGTTCAATCAGCCATGCTGCCAGGCTTAACAGCATTGCTTTGAAAGCAAGTCTTCTCTTTTTTTAAACCATCCAGCTCTACAAAGAAATAGTTTTATTCAATTACTTTCAACTACCGTCAGGCCTTCAAAATGAGGACCGGAGACACTTCTGTTCTAGTATAACGATAATAATTTACCCTCTGTGCCAAGGGGGGAAAACTTTTTGCCACATGCTTTATTTAGAATCATAGAATCTATTTGGTTGGAAGAGACCTTTAAGTTCATCAAGTCCAACTGTTAACCTATCACTGACCAGTTAACACTAAACCGTGTCCCTCAGCACTACATCTACACATCTTTTAAATACCTCCAGGGATGGTGACTCAACCACTTTGCTGGGCAACCTGTTCCACTGCTTGATAATAACCCGTTCTGTGAAGAAATTTTTTCCTAATATCCAATCTAAACGTCCCCGTCACTTTAGGCCATTTCCTCTTGTCCCATCACCTGTTACTTGGGAGAAGAGACCAACCTCCACCTTGCTACAGCCTCCTTCCGTAGAGAGCGATAAGGTCTCCCCTCAGCCTCCTTTTCTCCAGGCTAAACAACCCCAGCTCCTTCAGCCACCCCTCATAAGACTTGTTCTCCAGACCCCACACCAGCTTTGTTGCCCTTCTCTGGACATGCTCCAGCACCTCAATGTCCTTCTTGTAGTGAGGGGCCCAAAACTGAGCACAGTACTCCAGGTGAGGCCTCACCAGTGCCAAGTACAGGGGGATGATCACTTCCCTGCTCCTGCTGGCCACACTGTTCCTGATACAGGCCAGGATGCTGTTGGCCTTCTTGGCCACCTGGGTACACTGCTGGCTCATATTCAGTCGGCTGTCGACCAACACCCCCAGGTCCTTTTCTGCTGGGCAGCTTTCCAGCCACTCTTCCCCAGGCCTGTAGCGCTGCGTGGGGTTGTTGTGACCCAAGTGCAGGACCCAGCACTTGACTTTGTTGAATCTCATATCATTGTCCTTGGCTCATCGATCCAGCCTGTCCAGATCCCTCTGCAAAGCCTTCCTACCCTCAAGCAGATCAACACTCTTGCCCAACTTGGTGTCATCTGCAAACTTACTGAGTGTGCACTCGATCCCCTTATCCAGATTGTTGCAAGCAATACAATCTTTTGCAGGTTATTTAGGTATCACTTGTAACACAGAACACCATAGCTGTATTTTAGTAGTTCGGTTGTGCACCATGGTAAGGCTTGCTCAACAGAGCAAATCTTTTTAGTCCAGCATCTGATTCTCACATTGGAAGGTGTAATAATAAGCATTATGTAGGAAAAGAGAAGGATCTCAACTTATTAAATCTTCTTTTTCCAAAACGGGATGAATAACATGCCTATGCATTTTAAAACTGTAACTTTGAGAAGTAATCTGATGATGACTTTGTTAATAGAAATATGAAAAGGTTTGGGAGACTTTTTTGGTATATGCCTTTATCTCACCCTCCAAAAATTAATAAAAGGAAAACAATACAGCTGTAAGAGGAAATATGTATATTTCAGTTCAAGAGTTTGTGGTTTCTTAATTGCTTCTTTTGAAACTTGTTTAATTGCAATATTTCCCACATATTTGTGATGTAAACCTGCACTTATAGATGACAACAGAAAGCTCCTAGTGTTGTCAGTGCAGTCTCTCATATGATTTGTGTACTGTAGTTTTCTCAGGGCTAAAGCTGCTTTTGCATATGTGGTTGAAATTATCAGGGAGAATAATAGAGAAATCAATTATTATCTCTTTATAGTTAAAAATTTTCTTGTTGGCGTTTTGTTCCATTTGTTTTTTAAGTATTCTTAAGTATTATTGCTTCCATAGTTGCGTTTTAATGATCAAACAGTTTCTTTGGAGAGTGGTCTACTGTATTTCTACTAACATTTTCTTTGTGTTTTGAAAAGGTACTTGGGTTCTGGCACAGCTCCCAGTAGTGGTATGGTCCTCATGGAGGTTGGCTTACTCAGTGGTTTCTCTGTGTCACCAGATTTCATTCCATTAGACAATACAGTTAAGAAGATGGAAAAGGACAATGGAAAAGTCAACCTATACTTAGACTCTGTAAGTTGAAAATAACAAAGAATGTGCTTGTAGTGATGTTAATCTTGACTCTGCCATTGTTTGGTTTAAATTTGGAAAGACATTATGATTGTACTCTTTGGGGAAATCGACATCTGCTATTCACACTGAATTAATAGTTCTGCTGTTTTTTTAGTGAGACTGATTGGATAGGTACAATTCAGTTATATTTGTAAGAGGTTTCTAGATTAGGCCTCTTAAAAATCATATATAAGAAGGCAGACATTTCAAGAAGTCTGCAATTTGGCCAAAATGACTACAAATGAGATAAACATCTTTATATGCATCCTGACTCCAACTCTTCAGAAATGAAATGGACTACTGCTGAGCTAAAAGTCTTCACCTCTTCCATGAAACCACCATCACCAGAGTTCTCAGGATGTTTCTCTTCTGTTTTTCTAGCTAAATGAAACACAGGTTTGTGTGGATATTCCGGCTGTGAGAGACTTCAAAGTGGCAAATATCCAAGATGCTTCAGTGACTATAGTGGATTACTATGAACCTAGTAAGTGTCAGTCATTCCAAATGGATCTTAGTGATTCAGAGTTTTAAAAGAAAGGGTTTTTTTAATTGAAAAAGGACAAATTTTAGTGGAGACAAAGCCACATTGAACTGAAATTTACTTATTTTATTGAACTGTGGCCTTCTTGGACGTTGACATGCCAAATTTTCTAAAAAATAGTAGTGTTTTCCAATATATATGTTTACTGTCCTATTGAGTTGGTTCCTCAGCTGGTGTGAATTGTCATAACTTAATTGCCAGCTGGTATAAATTGTCTTCAGTCTGTCCCAGTATGTTCCCAAAACTACCAAAATGAAGCGGGAACTTCACTGTGGTTCACTTACCAAGTTAATGATTATCTTTCAAGTAGCTTTTCCATCTGTTTCTTCTTTAAACCAAGAGTCCTTCAGTGGAGAAAATGCCAGTGTTTTGATTTCTATAATTATGTAAAAAAGATGTACATGGGAAAAAAAGTTTCCAAGTTTTTTTGGTTTGTGTTTGGTTTTTTTTTTTTTGTTGTGTAGAGTGTGTTTTAGAGAAAGGCAGCAATGTACAAAGCAAAATGAAAAGCAAAGAAAGATTACAAGCTGCTGAAGAAGATGTTAGAGAGGTTTTCATTACATCACCCAGGTGAAACATTATTAAAGGTTTGGGCTTGGTTTGAGATAATGCATAAAATCCATAGGCAATTTTCTTCATCTCGGTTTATTTTAGCACACGACAAAAGACAACTAAATATGCTATGATTTGTACTACTTCAGCTAGGTGAAGATCACATTTAGTCTATGTAGGTTGAAATGTTTGTTCAATCACAGAATTTTAAACTAAAATAGGAAATTAGTGGATGTAACTACAATGTCCATCAACCTAGAGCATGTTTTAAGGCCTAGTGGCTTAACAAATTAGAGCAATTTTTATTTTAGACAAACACGTAACACTTACAATCTATTCTTCTATGAAGACAGGCTGAGAGAGTTGTGGCTCTTCAGCCTGGAAAAGAGAAGGCTCCAGTACTTAAAGGGAGCCTACAAGAAAGATGGGGACAAACTTTTTAGTGGGGCCTGTTACGATAGGACAAGGGGTAATGGTTTTAAACTAAAAGAGGGAGAAAAGTTTTAGACTAGATAGAAAGATGAAATTTTTTTACAATGAGGGTGGTGAAACACTGGCACAGGTTTGCCAGAGAGGTGGTAGATGCCCCATCCCTGGAAACATTCAGGGTCAGGTTGGACAGGGCTGTGAGCAACCTGATCTAGTTGAAGATGTCCCTGCTCATTGCAGGGGAGGTTGGACTAAATGACCTTTAAAAGGTCCCTTCCAACCCAAACTATTCTATGATCCTATGAAAATGAATTTCCATGTGCTTCAGTTCCTAGAAGAAGAGCTCAGGACCTAGTCTTTTATAAGAATGCTTTAGGCTAATGAATATGTATATAAAAAGTCACATGTAAATCCACATGTGTAAATATTTTTATTCTATTTAAATACATTTAATATCCATAAATTCTCAATTAAGAGATCAATATTAATTCAAAGATATGAATTAATATCCTTAAGGACGAAAATTTGTATGACATAATCAGTGCTGCAATAGAAAGCTTTGACTTTAAGAAAAAGATTGCTGCAAATATTATTTTACAAGACACCACTCCTATTACTATGTAGCATAGACATACTATTGGTCAACATTTATACACAAGCCATGATTCTGAGTTCTCCTGAGACATCTCCTTCCTATCTAATACAGGAACGTGCTTTTATTTTAATCTATTATTTTCCATCACTCTCATAGTTGGTGGCCCAAGCTGCAGGTGTATATTTTATGTGATGGTGACAGTCAGATTCATGTTATATTCAGAGCTAGGAGACTTCTAAGGAGTCCTTATGCTCTGGCATTTGCCAAAAACATTATTTCTATGTGGCAGATATTAAACTGGCATAGGTATAAGAACTGGCTTTGACTCCAGGCTTAATATACACGGCTACTCAGCACATTCAAATGACTGCCGCTTCCCTTACCTAACTTTATTCAGAGCTAGTTGGGTGTCACTCTTGGGCAAGCAAACTTTTTATTACCTTGAGGCTTGAAAGGAAACTGAATATCATTTCTGTTTAAAAATACTAATAATAAAAAAGGAAATTGCAATGTCTAGTTGGAATGAAAACCTTCAAACAAAACAAAGAAAACCACTGTGGGAATGAAACTTTGCAAAAGCTTGTTCTGTGAGCAACTACCATGCACTGCTTTTTTTTAAAATGAATGCGATTTTCCAGGCTCCTAATCTGTTTGGTTGTGTAGCAATGCTTCAGCGAATGGGGGAGCAAAACACAGGAGCAGGAGCTAAGTGCAGTCCCGGATTCAGGAAGCTGAAGCTCCCAAAAATAATAGTGAGAGAGAAAGTGTCAGTTATGAGAGACTTAGCTCTTAAATGTCATAGCCAGTAACCTGCCAGGTAAAGCATCCAAATTCCTTTGTCATGAGAGTTGCTGTGTAGGTAGGGGCAAAATTCCTTTTAAAATGTTTGACTGAGGTTTGTGAGAAGATTGGTGTGAGATTGAGTCTATGAAAGCGTGCCTTTCACCAAGCATTTGCCTGAATATATTGAGAACATTTTGATGTTTTGGAAGAAGAGCAAAGATTAATGCCTGGCTTAAACACCCACTCTGGGAAGTATTTTGCAGTGTATGACGAGGTCTGCATCAGAATTTAGCGCATCCTTTAAAAATACTTTGTGAAGCTAATTTGTTGATCAGTTCTCAGAAGTTCATTAACTAATGTTAACTAACCTTTCTGTACAGGGAGAAGAGCGGTGAGAAGCTACAATTCGGAAGTAATGCAAAGTATAACCTCTTGTGACTTCTGTGAAAGTGATTGCAGTCTTTGCCACCGAGACGGTTCTCCAGCCTTGCTTCAGCACTCTTCGTTGGCCTCCTTGTTCTGTGTGCTGTTTGTCCTTCATGTAAACTTGCTGTGCGGTTGGGTGCTGTAAAAGGAAACGGATTATGTTTCACATCTAAGGTTTCCATAAATTATCCAAAGAAAACTTTATGTTCAGATACCAGCCTGTCTTTAGTGATTACAGTGACCAAACTCCTGCTGCGTTCAGGGAGAGCTCTGGGCTGGCCCGTATAGTAAATTTCTGGCTGTGCCAGAAAAGTTCTTTAAGTGTCTGCTGGAAAAACTTTCCGAGTGTTAGTTTCATACTGAAGTTATTTTCTGAAGAAGCACAGAGTTACCGAGAAAGCGGTCTGAGAAAATACAAACCTAGCTCCCTGTTCCCATTAACCTAGCTTTCAGTTGTGCTTGTTTTTTAGGGATATACATTAGTTTATTGTGCTTTTCTGAAATGCTGTCTGCTTCTCCACTGGGGGGTTGGTAAGCAGAGGACTGGGAGCTTGGTATCGGGGCTCGCTTTGTTCTGTTCTACAGACATGACACTTAACATTAATATTGAATTTCGCTGTATGCTCTCATGGGGAATACTATGAAAAATAAAAGGAGCTGGCTTCACAGCAGATCCAAGAGCCAAAAAGTGCTGCATTCACAAACTGCTGAACGCTCCAGAAAATTGTCAGTCTTTTTTTATCATAACAGAGAAGCGAGGTGGATTTTTTGCCAATTCATAAGTTATTCATGTTTGAAAATAAGGCCTCAGGATGTCCTCATGCATTTTACTCTGAAAGGCTTTTACTGTCAGTGTATCAAAGATGGAGTCTATGTTTGAGACTTCATTTTTCCAGCATTTTTCAGAAACCAACCTAATTCTCTTTCCATGTGAGAAGGCTGGTGTCCATTGGCATATTTATGGCCAGCAGGATGAAGGTTGCTTTGATCCTTTTCTAGTTTTTGGAATTCTTCTAGAAATGTCACTCTGGGGCATCATTTATGTCTTGCCTTTGCAGTGTCGTCTTGTCAACAATTGAAGTGACATAACCCTAAACAGCCGTTTATTGCTCTCTGTGCCATGTCAGCTGCTTGGCCCTGAATGCCATCTGTGCATGCATCTCCTGTTGGTGGTTGGCGGGAGAGGCTTTTAGGAGGTATGGGCTGCACATGCATTCAGTCCAGCCAAACAGTTGACATGCTTGCTTAACTTTAAGCACATCCTTGTATGCTGAAGTGCTTTGCTGAAGTGGATTGAAGGAGAGGGACAGTGAAAAGCAGCAGGCGCTTTTACACCCAAACCTGCTTTTGCACATGGGGAGAATTACAGGTCTGTATGAGTGCAAAAATGTGTGAGCTTGGGAGTTCTTCCCTCGCGAGTGAGTGTGTGAACATCTTCCCTGTCTGGCAGGTGGTTTATTCTTGAACACTGCCTGTGATATCTAATGTTTACTTCTTTTTGTAAGGAAGCCAAGCTGATAACATTCCTAGTTACTAAAATGAAGTTAATAGCTGTCATGTAGACTAACAGAGGTAGAAATTTTAAGGCTATAGATTCTCCTTCCTTCATACCTTTTTGAGACGGAGTGTGCACATGTGCACATGTAATAATATGGCAGTCACTTTCCCTGAGCAATTTCTAATTGTTATTCAAATTTTGCTACTGCTTAAAGTGTATATTTTTGTATTTTATGCTCATCTTTACTTCTGCTCACAAAGGAAATTAGTGGGTGGTAGCACGGAAAGAGGCCTGAACTTCCTGCACTGGGTGCCTTCTAACATTGAGGTATAGATTTTTAACAGCAAAACTAGTATAGGTGGGATTGTTTGTTTTACTTTATCTGTATTTAGAATTTACAATGTTTTTTCACAAACCTGGGGTTCTGTTCTGTCTCTCTGGCAGAGCTTAGGCCTGGTTCTTTGTAGTCAGTTCATGCTTTTCGCTTGTCTTTGGTGCACTGTGGATCTAGCCCCTTGAATAGTTGATCAGTGCCTTAATATGAGTGCCTGTGCTGCTCTGAACCACATGAAGTAATACCGTAATTTTTGAAACCCAAAGCACTACTTAACCAATAATATGCAGGATCTGACCCTCTGCAAGTCACTCCCTTGGTTACACGGGTTCAAAGCTTAATAGAAACCAAGATACAAACTGAAACACATCTTTGTGTCTCAAATCCTTTACCTATGTATGGGAGCATGGATTGAATTGTGCCAAGCGTAAGATCTGGAAAACAGTCACACTCTAAACTGGGATGTGTTTTGATTTCTTGGTGACCTATGAAAGCAGCTCTTCTTTTGCCTTTGGGGACAGCAGCCTTGACATGTCATTTGCCTCTAATATAATTTCAAGAACCCAAAGTTCACATACTTTCAATTTTTACTGTATGTGGAGCTTCTAAGAGAAATGTTGATACCTGATTAATCTTAGGATAAAGAGGCTTATTTTCTAGACAAGAGGTACCGGAGATAATTTACTCCTTTGCAGTCGATAGTAGGAATAAATACGTCTTATTTTGCAGGCAGTCCCAGCTTCCTGAGTATCCTCCAGAAAAATGGATTTAAACTGCTCACTGTAATTTCAGACAGTGCAGCTTTTATTAGTATTCCTTTACATTTGTTTTTGAGACAAACAGCACATGTTTTTAAATGACTTTTGGCTGCCTTGCACACCCTATTTAGTAAGCACCAGCCATAATGCACTATGTCATGGAAATTGTCGGAGTCGGTGAACAAACATCCCCTTTGATTTCACTTGTTTCTATACAGCAGGCATATTGTTACAGACATCCAAATCTGCCTCTGCACTAAGCTAGTTTAAAGGTACAGTGTGTATCATATGATTTTAAACAAAAGTTAATACCAGGTGGCCTTTAACAGTCCCACACCGATGCCTTTGGTCACTTTGCAGTTGCAGCTGGGGCTTTGAATGAGTTGCAGAGGATGAATTTTGTATTGTGTGTTGGCAGTGAATGGAACAGAGGAAAGGGAGTATTATGTGGCATAGTGACTTTTTTTGCTTTCTATATCATTATATAGCACCCTTTACACAAATACTCAGTATATATATTTTTCCATTGCTCTGTAAAGTCAGTTTTTGATGTGAGAGGGGCCTTTTGGCAAAAAATCTTTAGGAACAAGGTCCTTAAGGAGCTTTAAGGAGTGATGCTAAAAGCAGTCAGGAAAAGGTATTTTGTGATGGAGTTGCCTGAATATTTCTGTGTGGCTGAGATTTCTTTGAAATGTGAGTATTCTCTGGTATTTCCCGTGCCCTTTTCAGCCACATGCTGTCAATGGGCATGGTCTGTGCACGGCCATTAATATGATATTAAATCAGTAAGAATTAATAATTTATTTNGCTGAGGTTTTCTCTACAGGTTTCTCTGTGGGTGTCATCTGGGAACCTTCTATACCAAACGCTGTTATGCAGAGCAGGGAATAAGTGCTGCCTAATGGGGTTACAGCACCTCAGAGTCTGTGTGCTGGGCCAGCTCAATGGCTGGTTTTGTTCCCAGTGTGGCGCCACCACGCTCCCATTTACTTCACAAGCAGGAGCCTGCGGCTTGTGCGCATCAATGGCATGTGATATAAGGGGGATGTGGCCAGACAGGTGCAGGAGACAGAGAAGAACCAAGGTCCAATGTTAACACGCCTCTCTTTTGCCTTGAAAGTCACTGTTGAAAGATTCAAAAATTGGTTTTATTCAGTTGTCAAAATATTATCCTAGCAATATTTCTCCAAATGTGTTGTCCGAGTTGGTACGACTATTGACAATATTTGGTTTAAGCAGATTCCTGTAGGAAGCATATGTATATATGTAGCCATTATTTAGGCTCCAGTGTACTATAGTGTGTAATGTATGTGCAATTGAAAACACAGGATCTTCACAAAGTGCCCAAACCAACAACATAGCGTGATGTTCTGTTTTTCAAAATATACAGTTAGGTTTTTAGGAAAGATTATATTTGGAAAGCAACTGATACCTAATGGCATAATTTTTTTGTCTCAAATCCTAAGGAAGAGTATTCGATTTTAGTTCTAATGGCCAATCATATTTCTGTTGTAGCCTCCTCCTTCTACCATGAGTCTTTATGCAGGGAACTATATTTATGTGTTTAGTCCTCTAAATACATAGAAGATTTTGAAATTAGATGTGTTCACTAGTAATTTATCCATAAACAGCAGTTATGTGATCAGATCTTTTGAGTTATTATTAGATTCTCCTTTTCCCCGTTTCAAAATATGTGACTTCAGCATTGTTTCTTACTCGGTTCATTGTATGTGTGTGCGCCACTTGGAAATATTGCACTAATGCTATTCTGTGCAATAAAGTCTGACTAAAGTGTGCTGTATTAGATCAATCCAGTCATTATCATGGGTAGCTCGTTCTTTTCCGATGGTGTATGAGCATTAATTGCTTGTGTGCTACATTTGAGTCACCAGAGCTCCAGTGTTAAGATTTCTTTTTAATCAAATCATACATTTTATTTTGTATTTCTTAGTGGTTACCCAAAAGCTTCATCAGCCTTGCTCAGATCTTATGATGTTACATTATGAATTGATTTTTTGGTTGTGGTTTCTAGTATTGCTAGGTTGGGTGAGTGGGATACGAATACGAGGAAGAAAATATAAAAAAAACCTGTCTCAAAGAAAGTATCATATAAGCAGGTGTAATGTGCCATACATTAGCTGTCCTACTGGCTAATACATCTCTTCTTTTTCCATATCAGGCCTTAAGCAATTTGAATTAAAATTCTTGGCTGCCTTGAGACATAGTCAGATACCCATTTTGACCTGGTTTAGGATCATCATAAACATTTCCACTTTTGATCAAATCAGAGATGGTAGAAAAAGAATGCTTTTGTGGACTGTTTTGAGCAAACAGAGGTGAACGTGCTAGCTATGCAAATTGCTTCTGTCTTTTCAAATAATAAAACAAATGTTAAGGAACTGTTTCACAGGATTTTGGAAAATTGTCGTTGATTTATTTTTCTTCAAATAAAGTTTGCAATAGCAATTTTTAAATTCTATTAAAGGTGACTTGTAATAATATATGTCTGGTTGTTGCTTCTTTAACAATACAGCCAGCTGTAGTAAGTAGGTTGCAGTTTCTGTCCTGTGTCGACCACTGCCCATCCTCAGCACGTCTTGGAGGCTGCCTCACCTGCATTTTAAAGCTCCTAATTTGGAGTGGTGCAATGGTGACTTCCATGGGCAGGCTGCTAACCATGACCCAACAGATCATGGTTTGGGACTTCTCTAACTAGGGGCCACCACACTTTAAAAGCATATTATTGTAGTCAACAAGAAGTTATTGGAAGCTTTGCCGTTAACGTCAACAGAATTAGTATACCCAAGATTGTGTGAAGGACTCTGTTAAGGCAGGCCCTTTGTGGTCATGGAGAACCTCAGGAACTGTGCTTTCTGTGAACAGGAGCAAACCTTTCAGATACAGAGCTTATTGCTCTATGGGGCCTGAAGTGGTAGTAAAAGAACTCCAAGTAATCTTTATAAGTATATCTAAAGTAATCTTTATAAGTAATTATATAAAAGACCTAATTGAATTCACGTGCAAAATTTTATTTTTTTTTTTTTTTTCCAGGTTAACTGCTATTTTAACTGTAGTTTTTCATGCTTTAGAAGTTTGGACTCCATGACCCTACCTTTCCCTAATCCTCTTCAAAATTCTCTCACTGTTCCTCCTGCCTAACCTTGGAAGAGCTTCCTGGCCTATTTAAGCTTTGAGGTCAGGTTCTGCTCAGCCTTGCTCACTTCTTTTACCTGACCTCTCAGTGATTCCACCCATGAGCTCAGCAACTGTCCCTGTGCTGATGTCTCACAGATTTACCTTTTCCTTCAGACCTTTCATTGCCTGTCAAGGCTAAAATCCTCTCACTTAATGGATAAATAGCTATCAACTCAAACGCAGGGTGAATAAAGGACACTTTGGACTTGTCAGCACAGATTTATGAAGAAACGTGAAATCATGTTTAAACAACATGATTACCTGGTCTAGTGGGAGGTGTCCCTGCCCGTGGCAGGGAGGTTAGAACTAGATGATCTTTAAGGTCCCTTCTAACCCCAACCATTCTATGATTCTATGATGATTCTATGATAGTTTTCCATGATGAGAGGTTTGGCTGCGTGGATGAGGAGAAACAGCGGATTTTTGTATAGACTTTAGTAAGGCTTTTTCTCATAACATCCTCGTAGATAAACCTGATGAAGTATGGGCTAAGTGGGTTCCCACTGAGGTGGACTGAAAACCGGCTGAACAGCCAGTCTGAAAGCGTTGTGATCAGCAGCACAAAGCACAGCTGCAGAGCTGTCACGGGTGGCATACCCCAGGGGCTGAGACACGCATGATGCTTTACGTGCTCTTGTATGCACTTACAAAGCTGCATCACTGCTTTCCTGCTGACGTGGGTTGGCATCAGCTGGTGACTAAGCACCCATCAGCTGCTTGCTTGCCACCCCCAGCAGGATGGGGGAGAGAATCAGGGGGGAAAAGAGAGAAAAACTCATGGGTTGACATAAAGGGAGTTTAACAGGGGAAGGGGAAAATAGGGGAGAAAAAAAAAGCAAAAAAGGAAGTGATACAAAGGCAATCATTGACCAGCTCCCACCGTCAGACCAATGCCCAGCCAGTCTCTGAGCAACAGCTGCTTTGGAAAGTGCCTCCAGTTTTATTGCTGAGCATGACATTACAAGGTGTGGAACATCCCTTGGGGCAGTTGGGGTCAGCTGTCCCAGCTGTGTCCCCTCCCAGCCTATTTGCTTGGAAAGCAGCGTCAGGAATGAGAAGGCCTTGATGGAGCTAAAGCGTCGGTGTGTTATCAACACTGTTTCAGTTACAAATCTGAAACAAAGCACCATATGGGCTGCTATGAAGAAAATGAACTCCATCCCAGCCGTACCAGCACACCCGCAAACCCCTCCAGCAGCTCTCCTTCGCTGTGATTTTTCACGTGATGGTGTGTGTCAGCACTGACAAACCTCATGCTCCCATGGAGCTGAGAGCTAATGTGATGACCAGCACCTACTTACTGTTTCTTGTGTCCTCTACCTGTGGGTATCTGCTGCTACCTCTTCCCTTCTAGTGACATTGCAAGGCTCTTGGCATCTAGGTGAAGCGTGCCTTTCCCTGCGTCGGTACAAGTTTGTTACAATAGGGTTTCTCAGTCTATGTTCCAGTAATATCCTTTTATGGGGAAATACAGTAAAACCTGGGAGTATAAATTTGGAAATATTTTATTTTGATAGAACTTAAAATACCTCAGTTGTGCAGATCAAGAATCCACTGAAGCAAAATTACTCTATTAGTTAGCTTTGAAAAAAATCCCATTCTATCCTTTGGTTTGCTCACCTAGAGCTCTCCCCACAGTCCCCAGATCTGTAGAATATACACCTATTTCCATATGGCAGCAGATGATAAAAGATACAGAATATTTCAGTCTCGTTTCTTCCTTTTTTCCTCCCATATGCGTTACAGCTTTAAGAGCTGGAGATTTGTGGGTTTATATTTTTTTTTGCCCAGTATGAGAAGATAATAAAGCAATAAAAATTCTGTGCTTAATCTTAGTGCCATATGTTTTAGTTGTGTGTTCTTATCCTTAACACATAACTTATGCTGGTGTTCCTTTAACAGGAAAGCACTTCCCAAAGTGGAAGACGGTTTCATGATTTTTCTGTTTGCTAAAAAATATTTTCCCTCTGCTCAAGACAACGTTTGCCTGATGTCTGCCATCTGTTCTTGCGCCCTTTCTGCCTCCTTTCTCCCCGCTATTCGCACATTAGGGACTGGGGAGTGGTAATCTTTAACGGCAACGAGAACTGCGGCAGGCTGTGACTGCTGAATGTGGAGAATATAAATTTCTAACAATATAAAATGGTGGATGCTGTTTGCAGGTTTTGCATGCTTTGCAAATTATCCTTTTCTTGTTTTCCCTTTGATTCCTTTTGAGTTCACTCCTTGTCGCTGGCACGTTGCTGCAGTCCCAGTGAGCACGGCAGAGTTCTGAGGGGTGACAGGGCTGTGGCCTTCGAGGAGTAACTGAGGAGGCGAATATTCCTGTACTGTCTAAATAACTGATGGAAGGACATGGATTTCTGAAAAGGGCGAGTCAGAGCACCTAAATTATCTCCTGATTTATCTCTTTATTTATGTATTTTGTTTTTATTATGCTTCTGCTCTAGAGGGAGCCTAAGGAGACTCATATCCTAGTGAAAGTATCTTAAGAGTCAAGCTCAATAAGTTCAGGGGAGAGAAGAGATATAGCTGTAAGGGGAAGAAAGGGTTCACTATGAACTAAGGGAAACTTTGGTTTCCCCAGCACGATGTAGAAAGTCACAGAATCACAGAATGGTTCGGGTTGGAAGGGACCTTTAAAGTTCATCTAATTCCATCCCCCCTGCCCCGGGCAGGGACACCTCCCACTACAGCAGGTTGCTCAAAGCCCCATCCAGCCTGGCCTTGAACACTTCCAGGGATGGGGCATCCACAACTTCTCTGGGCAACCTGCTTTAGTGTCTCACCACCCTCACAGTAAAGAATTTCTTCCTAATATCTAATCCAAATCTCCCCTGTTCCAGTATAGAACTGTTACCCCTCATCCTATCACTACACACCCTCATAAAAAGTCCCTCCCCATCTCTCCTGTAGGCCCCCTTCAGCTACTGGAAGGCTGCTATAAGGTCTCCCAGAGCCTCTCCAGGCTGAACAACCCCAACTCTCTCAGCCTGTCTTCATAGGCGAGGTGCTCCATCCCCCTCATCACGTTCGTGGCCCTTCTCTGGACCCGCTCCAACAGGTTGATGTCCTTTTTATGTTGGGGGCCCCAGAGCTGGACGCAGTCCTCCAGGTAGGGTCTCACCAGAGCGGAGTAGAGGGGAGAATCGCATTCTTGACCCGCTGGCCATGCTTCTTTTGATGCAGACCAGGANGAATCGCATTCTTGACCCGCTGGCCATGCTTCTTTTGATGCAGACCAGGATGCAGTTGGCTTTCTGGGCTGCAAGTGCATATTGCTGGCTTGTGTTGAGCTCCTCATCTGCCAACACGCCCAAGTCCTTCTCCTCAGGGCTGCTCTCAATCCATTCTCCACCCAACCTGTATTTGTGCTTGGGATTGCTGTGACCCAGGTGCAGGACCTTGTACTTGGCCTGGTTGAACTTCATTTCATTCGCATGGGCCCACCTCTCAAGCCTGTCCAGCTCCCTCTGGATGGTGTCCCCTCCCTCCAGTGTGTCAACTGTCAGAAGTGGAGCAGCCCCTGATTGAGATGTGCCCCATGAGACGTGGAACTCATGTGGCTCCTTTGTGACTGCCTTTGTGGTAAGATATTTTCCATGTGAAAGAAAAACCTGCATTCTAACACAGCCATGAATTACAGGGTTGATTTTACCCCCGAGCATACTGTGACTGAGTACAGCTGTACGTCCCTGAGCAAAGGAGAAGTTAAAACCTCAGCCATCAGAGTTTAAACTAGCCTTGAACTGTAACAGATTAGGAATAAATTGGATGTAATACAGAGTATTGCGCAGATAAATTTTCATACCTTTCTTTGGAAGCATCCTCATCCTCACTACTGGGCTGTTTGCCGCTATAAAGCAAACCCTAAGTCCTTCTGGTGCAAGGATCCCTGGCTGGAACTGCCACTTGCTTATCATCCTCTTCTGTGCTTTGAAAGCCTTGAAACAGCTGACAGTTGCTGTGGAGGAAGGATTATGAAGGTCTGGCAGATCTTTTGAAGCCTCAGAAGGGGAAGCTACATTGAGTCAGCTTTCACAGGGCTGTGTTGGGGTCCTATTTGGAAAGCAAGAAAAGAGTGTTATTGAATTTGCAGGCAGCACTAGGCTGGGAGGACTTCCAGCACGGCAGAGACCAGAATTCAAGTTGACCTTGACAAAACGCAGAAATGCTCTAGAAGCCTCAGTTCCCCTTTAACAGAGACAAGAGCAGAGCTCTGTGCTCGGGATAGACAGTGCTGAGCCGCACAGACGCAGCCTGGGGAATGATGTACAAGGTAGAAGTTCTGCAGGAGAAGGCCCGGGATGCAAATGGATCATTCGCTGAATGCTGGTCAAGCTATTGCATCTGAGATTTGTCAAGCTGTTGCAAAAGAAGCAAGCAATGCTGGGTTGCGTAAACAGGAGCGTTGCCCGAAAAGCAAGGCTTTCTCTAGCCAACATTGCTGCAGCCTCAGCCGCAGCAGCTGATCCGACGTGGGCACCGCACTCCAGTGACAAGGGGCTCCAACTGGAAATGGCAGCCACAACAACCAGGGACCTCGCAGACGAGATGTATGAGGAAGGGGTTAAAGAAAGCAGTGGTTTAATCTACAAAGCAGACTGCAGAGGTTAATGTGCTAACAGTTTATCATAGAGGTTATGATGATAATAATAAAAATAATAAAGAGATTTAAATGGCAGCAAGGAGCACTGAGTGCAGATATTAATAAAAAGAGTGAAAGGATGTTCAAGACTTAAGTTTCTGAAAACAGCTTGTAGGCTAAATAACATCATGGAAGTCTTAAAGTATGAAATCTGACTGTTGTAGGCGCACAACTGAAAGAACGCGAAGCCTGATAGCGGGGCTTTTAAGCAGTTACTTACAAAAGAGCTAGGAATGCCTGTGCTGGACTGGGAGACCAAGAAAAGCCAATGTAAGACACTGTGGCAGTTCATGGAGGAGCTGTTGTAAATCCCGCCTGGGATTTGGACGTGATTTCTCAGTGTCTCTGACACTCTTCTGTGTCTGGGTCCAGAAACCTGTCATTGACTCTACTCCCATAAGGCCATAGCAAGCGCTTGAATAAACAGTTGCATAGCAGAATAGGCTTATTTAGATGCAAAACTTGCTTTGTGTTTATATTCCTACTGACAATTTACATTTAGGTTTTGTCTTGTGTTTTAGGTACTGATTGTTGCATTTGGTATCCTATTTTATTTTCTTAATTTGCCTTCAATTTTAAGTCTTTTATGAAATCCATACCACTGATTCCTTCCAAGCTGACTACAAGGATTGCTTTGTAGTTTTACCTTATGATATATTTTATGTAGTTTTATCCACTATTGTCTGCCATATTCTCCCAGCTGATATATGAACAGATTAATAAACCTAGAAGCGTATTTTCTAGGCCAACACACTTTTATTACAGTCCTTGAGAATGCAATAAAACCGATTCACTGTTCGTGAAAGCCTGTAAGAAAAGAGAAACTCACTGAGTTTATTACAATGCCCTTCAATATATTTTATTATTAGAAGAATACAGAATCAGAGAATCATAGAATGTGTTGGGTTGGAAGGGACCTTTAAGGGTCGTTTACTCCAACCCCCCTGCAGTAAGCAGGGACATCTTTAACTAGAAATTTGTATACAGTTAAATTTTCAGACAGGTTGAAATTTGAAGGGCGGTAGGTAACAGGAAGTTAATTTTGCAGTCTCATTGGAGGTACTTGGTACTGTAGTCTCCAGACCGAGTCAGTTACATGGAGCTTTGAATTTCAATTTTGTCAATAATTGTTTAATTTCAAAATATTCATGTATTAAACATGAACAAACCCAAGATTGTATAAGTGTAACATGAAAGAAGATCTGAAATAATCTTTGGCTGTCAATCAAAGCATTATATTTAAAATTCTTGGCTTCAATATTGATATTACCCCTAAATAAAGCAAATTGGGAAGATGAGACATGTAGACTACAGACCAGTTCCTAGAAAGGTGGTTTTGGTGCATGTTACAGCATAAAATGTAGAAGCAACCAGAACTTGAGTTTAAGTGTAAATATCAGTGTAAGCATACCCGCTTTTCCTTACATGAGCAGTCCTGGAAGTGCCGGGCAGATGCATGTGTAAGTGGTACAGAAGTTTTGACTCCTTTCTCTTTTTCTAACACATGGACACCTTTAAAATACCTGTTACCACTCACAGAGGAGGTGCAAGGTGGTGGTGCTCGCTTTCAGACCTCAGTATCTCGTCCCCTTTGCGGTGGTAGCACACGTCTGTCTGGCCCTAGCAGGGAGTTTTGAAACCAGCTGAGAGCTTCGGCATTGCTTCTTAGGCAAAACGGCATTTTAATATGTCTGGAGCAAAGAGTGAGAAATTGTATCCCTAATAAAGAGGAATAAAATGACATAAAAAAAGAGCCTCGATCTGATTCTCAACAGCTGCCTACCAGGGAGGCTCTATGGATTTCCCTGGGGATTCTTCTGGCTCATGTTGGTGGAAAGCGAGGTCTGGGCTGAGGGATACTTTGGGTAAGTGGATAGATATTTCTTTATATTTTTCTAGAGATGAATGATTATTAAAATGCTGGATCAAGGGGCAGGGACAGTAATATAAGCACATGTGGAAATAATGTACTGAGAAAGCTCAGTGGTTTCATATGGAGAAAAAAGATAGCAGCCAACTCTAGCTCAGTGGGCAACTAATTAGGCCAGAGATCTCTCTGTACATTGTATTCTAAGTTCAGTACAAAAGCAAATATCAGCAAGGTTCCATAGGATTTTTCCTTTATAGTTTGCAGTTTGGTTTCAGGAACGAACTATGCATCATCACCATAGTGACCATTTAAAGATGAACGGGTTGGCTGGGTGTTAGATAGAGTCAATGTGATCAATGTGTCTTGTTCCTATGAAGGCTCATTTTCCTTGGTCAGTTGTTCACATGCAGGTCTGGTTTTAATTGGATCTTAGTCAGAATAATAAACATATGAACACTTTTAATGTTTAACAACATTAAAAATTATATTGAGACAGTTGTAAGGAGGGAGTTTGCTGTTGCTACATATTCTGCTTGCTCCATTTAAAATGGTATGGTACAGCTTTCATGGTTCCTTCCCCGACTCCATCCACTATTTTTCCAATACACAGAGACCAACCACAGTATAGAAGACTTTTATTACAGGATATGGGAGAAGCAAAGCCAAAAAAAAAAAAAAGGTGTGAATTCTTTGTGAGGAAGCACAGAGTGTGGTCTCAAAATGGTACCTCTCACCAAAGGAGTATGAGACATTTAACAGTGCATTATACAGAAAACAAAGCCCAGTGTGACCTACCCGGCTCGGCCGTAGCTGCTTCTCTAGTTTCATTCTTTTTCTACTTATTCATAATGACTTTATTCTTCTACATTCCCAATAAGTAGGACTGGGATAATGCTGCGCAAGGTCAAATACAGGAACTCTCTCAAACTCAAACCTAAACCCCAAGTCCCTCTAGATTAGCACATTTCACCTGGCAACTGGTGGGGCACATCTGGCTTGCAGGAGGTTTGTACCCGGCCCTTTTTACCAGAAGCGATCAGAAAACAGTTATGCGAGCTGCAAGCAAAGCCAGGAGCCACCTTGTGCTCCCCAAGCCTGGGGAGCCGCAGGCACGGGGTGACAAGGAGAGGGGCAGTGAGCAAGGGTGTCTGCCTGGAGCAAGAGCAGCCTGGCAGGCAGAACTTGCCATCTACACCAGCCTGCCCCAACACACAGGCATGAGTTTCATCTCCCACCTGGGGCAGCGTCCAGCCTCTGTGCCTCGTCACTGGCCAAAAAATACCTTTGGCAATGGGATGTGAGTCTGTCTGAGAGACAAAGGGAAAGCTGGAAAGTGTGTAAGAAGGAAAGCAAGAGAGAGAAGGAGCAAAACGTTCATCAGGCTGATGTTGGACTGTTGGAGCTAGATCAAAGTATAGATCAAGTGCATCTACACAAAT
>VXBH01006755.1:23481-36943 GCA_013400035.1 Rynchops niger
AATAAGGGGGGGGGAATTAAAGAACATTTCTTGCTTGCTTCTCGGTTGCAGAGTTACCGGCAATCCCTTTGAGACGGGGTGAATGGCTAATCAGGATGCGGCCACAGTTGGCAATTACATAATGGACTCCTGCGGAGCCATGGAAAAAAAAAAAAAAAAAAATCACGATTGCAGAGATTTTCACAGATTAATACAGAAAGGCAAGAGCCTAACGATAAAGCATGCTAATAAAAACACATCCGAGCTGGGAGAGACTGTTACTGCTTCACAGAGGGCCTGAAAAAAAATAAAATTAACTGTGTTGAACGCTGGCAGGAAGACAAGACAAGCTGAGAGCAACGCACGTTCAGCCGCGTTTGAAAAAACAATTGCAAAACCCAAGAACTTTGCCATAAATCGCGTTGCAGACCTGAGACAAAACACCATGACGTGCCGTTCGGACAAGAGCTCCTCCCAACCACCCCAAAATGAAGAAATACTTTGTCCTCAACAACTGCTGCTGCCTGAGGATACCCAGCATGGCGGCTGGGGGTTGGCGGCAGAGGGGGAGCCGGGCTTTCGGCCACACGCCGCCCGACACCGACCAAACCTTCCCTTCGCAGCGGCAGAGCGGCACGCTGCCCAGCAGGAGATACAACACAACAAAAAGGAGAAAAATCTTCAAGGAGAAGGTGCACCTGGACATAGAGGAACCATTCAGCGCCGGCTGCATAAGCCTATTCAGGAGCACGGTCGTACTTTAAAGCGTGCCAGAAGAGATCATTAACTGCCTTCAGCGCCAAAGTAATAATTACTTTTAAAGCTAATTATAATGGTTTTATTTTTAAATGAACAAAAATACCATCAATACACTTCGCAAGCAAGTCAAGGTCTCAAGAGGAAAAAAAAAATCAGGAAGGGAGACTATGAATTTTTGTAGCTGAATAAACTGCCTGCAGTATTATTAACCGGTGAAAATATTATATATTATATATTAATTTATTTATATTATAAAACCAGTGAAATGGGATTTTACATTTGGCATGGTTATGTTTAATTTTAACGGAACTGAAACTACTTTTCCATCATTCCTCCATGATTTAAAATTTATGCAAAACTGGCACTTTATTCTAATGTCTAGGGCTCTTCTTCAGCCCCGGTACCTCCCAAATCTCAGGACAATTAAACGACCAGGCTTTCCTACGACTCGAGGTACTTCACAGGCTGGTGAGCGGAAGAGTGGATTAAAGGACGAGCAAAGACCATGTCTCCACAGAGAACTCAGCTCAGCTAATCCAAGCATGCTCCAGGATGTCACGCTCAATGACATCACCGTGCCCCATTTTTGTCATTAAAAAGATAACAGTCTTTGGCTTACGAAAAAAACCCCCAGGTTTTGTAAACCCTATGGAAAGACAGATTTTTTTTTTTTTTAAATACTGCCTGAGAAATTCTTCCAAAGAGACACAGCCCGTTGATTGCTCAAAACCGGAGCCACGTCCTCTAAAGCAGGATTTATACAGCAATATCATGACACTGGCTCGGTAACGACTGAAGGTGTGCCCCACTTCCAGCTGATAACTGCCCACCTAACATTCGCATCCGCAGATTTTGTGCTGCCAACGCGGCAGGTTCCCTAGAAAAACCTGACAGCCCTGGGTCTAGGGAAGGAAACGTGCTGCTTACCCTAGGCCTGTTCCTTCCAGGAGAGGAGCAAAGTACATGGCGAAAGCCCCGCCGCTATCCTGTAGCTCTTAAAGAGCTAAACAAACATCAAGGTTAATGCCAGGAAGCGCATAACCAGTTCGTTAAAATATAAATAATCTCAGTGACAACAGAAACCAAAACTACTTAATTCCTGCTACCATTACCGCAGCCTAAGGAGAAGAGCTCTGCCCTATCAGAACAAATCCCGTCCCCTTCAGCCCGAGAGAGCTCTGATGTTAACGCCCCCGTTTCAGTACCTTGTATTTCTGCCTGAGCTCCTCCGTGTCTTCTTTCTCCACCTCCAGTACACGCCTCCGCTCAGTGGCATCTTCGGCGTAGTCGAGCTTTTTTTTTTAAGAAAAAAAAAAAAAAAAGAAGAAAAGATGAAATTCGTCCCATAAATACTTTGCACCATCATAAATAAATACTGAGACCATCAGAACGCGTAACTTAAAGATGAGGTTTGAAACAGAATATTTGCATGCTGTACTTCACTCTCCCTCTTTTGTCAGCCCACGCTGTAACCCACGTGCCAAACGCCTCGTTAACCCAAGGTGGGGGCCGCCACTAGGCAGATGTGAAACCGCAAAGTCCAGGAATTTCGGATAGCATCCCAACCTCAGAACTCAGGTGCCCACGGGTAAACAGAGTCTGTATTTTTGAGATGTGTTTTCTTACTGTGTTGATTTAAGAGCGTGTTTTTGTTTACCTTTGACGCGCAAATTCTCACTTTTAAATGCTGTCCCTACCAGCTCCCCGAGAGGCGCGCAAGGAGTGAGGGGGTGCAGCCGGGCGAGCTTACCTCCATCTCCATCCGCCCCATGCCCATGACATCGTACTTGACGACGATAGGGATGGGATCCGTCCTCCCTGTAAGAGGAACACACACAGAGGAGGTCAGCGGCCGCTCCGTGGCCACAGCTCGCGTCACACATTGGGTTTGGGTGGTTAGAGATCTTGCCTTGGAGTGCAGAGACCAGAAAGCTACAGTGAACCAAACACAAGCCATTCTCACAGCTTACGGCCAAACCCGCTTCTGGGCTCCAAACCGGCTAAATGCACCCCAAGCACTGATAAATGGTATTTTCTGACCATTAACTGGTCACGTAAAATAGTCTTGTGGTTAATGTTCAACCATGACAAGTCCTTGGGCAGGACTTGAGGAACGGACCTTCCCCTCAATGCTCCCACATCATACTCCTCATCGTCTGATGAGAGTGAAAAAAGCATTAAATACGTTTCACTGCTCTACCGCATTAATAATTGATTGGGACTGTCCTGTAAGAGATGTGGAAGCCCCCCTCCCGCCGACTTTTGTCCCTTCCCAGGAGTGAGGAAAGCTGAGCACAGAAACCAAAGTGCCTCCGTCCAACGCGACCGCCCGGTCCAGGCCAGGGGGTCGGGCAGCGGCTTCCCCAGCTCCCGCAGAGATGCTCTACCACTGTCTCTCTCGCCCGTAAGCTGTGAAAAGGACTAGTTGCGAAGAAAATTGACTTTGAACTAATCAAACTATGCTGGAGATTTTTTTATACGTATATATATATTTTTTTTTTTAAAAAAACGTATCTTTAATCCACTCATAACCAGCCAAACAAAGCAAAATGGGGCAGACAAGCACTTTACTACCACAGCTTTTTTTTTTTTTTTAAATTATTATGATTATTTGTATTTTTACATCACAACTGGCGCTGGTCGTTGTGATGTAAGCCCACTGAGGAAGTACTTACCTTAGCCGGTGCATACCTTGAGTGAAAAAACAGAATGTTTACTTCCCTTATTATCGCTCTGGTTTTGGTGTAAACAACTGTTTTGTTATACACACATACACATATATTATACCTTTGGGCTCAAAGATCTACAGGTTTTAATCATGCCAAAAATTTCCATCCACACGGGCAAAGGGTTAAAGCCTTTAAAACTGCTTCGGAAAAGCCTGTACAGGTATCAGCTTCTCTCTTCTCCAATATCAGCATTCCCTAACTCCGGGCCACGGATCTCAGACCCCAGGGTCCTCCAAGGGAACCTGCTCTGGCCGGACTTGATGCGGTTTTTCTTTCAGAAACAAGTTCATTTTAATTAATCGCTTTCTGGTTTCGTTTACACGCCCATACATTTGACAGGCGTATACCCACCAAGTCCAAGAAACTCTTTGTTGGCGCCGATCCGAAATAGTATTTTGTATGGAGCTGGCGTTTGGAGCGCTCTGTTTGAAGATGTTTCTCTTGTGCCCAATGGTATAATAAAGTAAGCAGTGACTGCAATTTTTAGCAAAAGGACCAAATTAAAGACAGGTTATAAAAATGACTTCCTAAGTGCAATATCACTTTCATAACGTCTCAGCCAGGGATTTACTGGTAAGCGGTGAACCCAAATGGAATGGCTGGCAGCAAGCGCCAACAATTTGTTTCATTTATTATTTTTTTCCTTTTTGTTTTTGGTTTGGTTTTTTTTTTCGGGTTTTTTTTTCTTTTTTTTCTTTTTTGGTGTTTATTTGTTTGCTTCTCCAGCAATCGAGATCTTTCAATGCAGCCTGCGTAAACCCCTGCGTCCATCAATGCATCAGTACTTTTGCCTTCTAAGGCAGTCAAAGTTTTTGGGTTTTTGTTCGGTTTGGGTTTGGTTTTTTTTTTTCCAAAAATCTATTCAGAAATTGCAGTAGCAAGTGCTAGCGCCCATTGTGTTGGGGAGGGGGGGAAAAAAAAAAAATAAATAATCAGGTTTGGACAGTATTAGAAATTTACGTTTAAACTGATTTTGGCAGTTCTAACACAAACAGAAACATCCCTTCTTAGCAATACCCTTTAATGAACAAGGATCAGACAAGTGTGCATAAAGAAAGGAAAGGAAAGGAAAATGAAAGACCAAGCAGAAGGATGATGGCTACAACAGAGAAAGTAAGCCTAACATATTGGTGCACTGATGACAAAAGGAGTAATTCAGTCTGAAAATAAAAAATTACCACTGCTAAGTTTACCATCACCACAACAAGTCCAGGATCATAACGCTGTAAAAAAGAAACACCATTTGTTAGGCAGAAACCATGAGGGGCAGAAAATAGGCCGTTTGTAGTAGGCAGGGAGGATGGGTTAAAAAAAAATAAAATAAAATAAAATAATAAAATAATAGTAATACGAGGCTTCTTCCTCACCCCTCCACCCCATCGCCATGCTTCGCCCTGCGGAATCAGGGAGCAGGTACATTTTGGAGCAGTTGTTATTGGGTGTCGAGCAGAGTTTTGGGTGTCGGAAGCGGTCGAACCCCTGGTGACGGCCCGGTTTACAAGAGACACCGGGGCACATTTAAGCAGGCAGTTTAAAAAGGAAACAAATCAGAATCTTAAGGCAATTAGCAATATTTTGGGTCAAACGGAGCTCTGTTTTCAGGTACGAGGAGAATACTCAATGCGAAAAGCGATGCCTGTGTTTTAAACTTAACCATCATTTAATTACGAACAAAATACCAGCCAGCGTGACATCCAGGTGACAAGTGCCACTTCCCAGCACTTCGGGCAGGTAACAGAGCTAGGGACAGCACTGCCACTGTCCCCGACACGGCAGGACACACAAAGCACTGGGCCATTGGAGCCAGGGCAGCCAAGGTCCGTGTCCTCGGAGAGCCACAGGCTCCGTGTCGCCGAAGGGCCACCGCTCGCCCCGCTGGGTGCCAAGGGGCTGGGCGAAGATGGAGACCAGCCAAAGGGGAAAACCGACTTAAATTAAGCTCGTTAAGTTCTCCTTTTAAAGAACTTCCTCAAAAAAAATTTATGCCAGAGCTACTGTGTATAACAACAGGATTTTACCAGCATGGAAACGTGACTCTCGGGCGTTGTGGGGCTCCCAGGTTTAGGGCTCCTGCTAACCTTTTTTTGGGTACACCGACATACTTTGAAGGGAAAAAATGAGATTTCAAGAAAAAGCAACAATTCCCACACTTCATGCCGCTGTGCAGGGTTGCAAGCACGGCCACACCAACAACGAACCTCCCCCATATGTTAAATCATGCAGAACACACAAAGCTGTGGCCGTGTCCCATCCCCTACACCCCAGAAAACATATTTTCTTTCTGAACCAGGTCACAAGCTTTCTCCTTCAGAGACTGGTCCCGTCCCAGGCTGCAAACCCCAGAGCAGAGAGGGTTAGTGTATAAAATTCTTCCACACAAGGGGAAAACCTCTTGCTTTTTTATCCTGGGAGAGGATAAAGCATAAACCTCGAACAAGATGGGAAAAACAAACAGCTTACTGAGGCTTCGCACCGTAGAAAACCTAATTTCTTAAAGTAAATTCAACTTGTAGTTGTTTCCTTAATTCCGAAATGAAATGAGATTTCAAAACTGACTGGATATACTTGTTTTGGTTCCCCTCTTCCCAAAGAAATGGGGAAACCTTTCTCCCAGGCTTGTGGAAAGAATTGCCCGGCCCTAAATTCGCCCCCCTGCCCAGAGCCCCACCAGCGGCAGGGAGGAGGCAGAATTCGGAATTCTCCAAATTCACTCCTTTTTAATTGCACAAAGTGATTGAATATGAGCAAATACTTTGCCAGCAGTGCTCTAAATTAACAAATCTTGGGGAAAGAGTGAATCCTGATGCTTCGGGGCTTTAGAACGAGCCCTCGCGGGGTGGTGTCGGCGGAGGAGCAGCATCCCATGGCTGCGGGTTGGGGATGCAGCTCCGGACACAGCAGGTCGATGCTGCTCTGCTCTTCAGAACAGGACCCTGCACCAGATGGACCCACCATCTGAGCCCGGCTCGAAACGTCGGCGTTGTCAACACTAGCACGCATTTTATCTTTTTTTTTTTTTTNTGCGTTAAGGTAATTCAATCAAATATATCTCGGTGTATCACTTATGCAAGGCATGTAAGCAGCAGAGAGGTAACAGAACAGCGTTCACCCTGCTCACTGCTTTGACTTCTTAATAGAAATTCCTCCCAGGTACAAGCTTTGTGGGATATAATCCTAGAGGAGTGCCTGATATCACATTCTTCATCGGAGAAGAATTTCATGAACTGAGCATCTCGGGAAGATACAACCACGGGACGTGATCACATTGAGCACAGAGGATTTTTCCTTATTCGCTATCTTTACGCTACAACCAAAAACAAACCCCGGGTAGGAGACAACCTTCCAGGAGGTTTTAGCTGCTCTTGGAAAGGGACTACCGCAGAGGTCAGAGCCACGGCTGTGCGAGGCAGCGCTGGGGTGTTCCGCGATCACGTCACTGGGTTTGCCGTGGTGGAAGAGGGTCGGTGCGCGCACTACCTGCGGTACAAACCCCGCCGTGGGCTGCCAAAGGCCATCGGTGCCCACAGTCTGGTGTGTGCGCCCACAGCAGCGCACCACAGCCGCCGGGCATCATCGACAGCCCAACAGCCTTCACCTTGACAATTCAGACTCCTCATTCGGTGCTTCAAAAGGGGAGAGATGAGGAAATCCACTCATTTTTCCCGGGGAACAAGCCCTGGCATGCTCTGTGGTGCTCCTCGCTGGCTAAAAATGACGCTGTGTTATCGAGCTTGTTCGGATTGCTGCAAAAAGCAAACAAAGAAACAAACAAGGGCAGCCTTTTTTACTGGTCTCCTTGGGGAATCAGATTTGCGAGCTCATCCTGTTCATGTTCGGTTTCTGGAAGGGGTCACAGTCAAGAAATTCAAATGTCTGTCATCCTCAGGACAAGTGTCAAGTCCCAGTGAGGAGAAACTGTTCTCCAAGCAGACAAAAACCGCGCTGTGAACTTAATCCTTACTAAGCAAGGGAGAAAGACAAGCAAAAGGCAAGTTGCAAACACCCCAATCACATGGAAAACTTCAAAGAGGACCTTAAAACTTCTTCAACACACAGGCCAAGGGTGACGCTTGCCGAAAACCAAGCATTTCTGCAAAGGAAGGCACATACCAGAGTCTGGGTCAAAAAACATCCCTAACCCCAGTGACAATCGATGGTATTAAAGAAGGACGTGGAAGATGTTAGCACAAGAACATAGATCCTGTTTGATCTAGAACAGAAATCAGAGACGAGTCGCTGTCTGTCTTCACCTCGGTAGGTGAAAAGGGCTGATCTGAGGCTACACCGCGAGAGCGGGGGCAGGTTGTGCGTGGCCACAGCCACTCGCTTCCTACACACCCACTTTCACAGCTCAATAAAAGTGCTTTAACGCTATACGGACACAAAGGGCAATAAAGCCTGACACTCAGCCCAGAGAAGGACATCTCTGTCGCAACAAGCACACGTCACTGAAAGAACAAGGATTTCATTGACTCCGCACACTCAAGTAACCCATAAACTTATCACCCGTAATCGAAGGAACGAGCTTGCACGTTCACAAGCAAACACGGGGACAAGTGGTTCCCCAACACAGACATTGAGTAAACCTTCCTCTAGCTCTGCGGTCTTGTGGATTTCCAGGTGGCGATGAAGATTGGTGTGATGATAGCAGGCTCTCAAAGCCACATTACCCAGGTTTTTCAAAGCTAACTTCACATGAAAACAGTAGTCTTAAAACTCCTGCAATGATTGATGTTGCAAACACAAGTGGAAATGTTAGTCTACGCCAGAACTCAGGTTCCCGCGAGGACGTGTTAAGATACAAGAAGATAAGATTGTGTTCACGACTATTTCTTGGCTAAGACTGCCAAATCATTCCCTTCTTAATGAATAAAGGCGCTGTTTAACATTTTTATCTTTCTCTTCCATATTTTCTCGTATTCATTACTAAGCTTCAAAACCCAAAAAGAAATATAACATTCCTCATTTCCTCGTGGTGTTTTTCTCGGATGCTCATTGTTCCATGTTCTCAAGGCCTCACAAACATCTACTCTGTCTGCCTTCATGAGATCAGAGGATTTAACAAATGGAAAAATACATTAATATATTCGCTGTAAGCCATTTGGGGAACTGGTGACAGAGCCAGGATTCGAGACCTCTGGAATTCAAACCCTGAGTTTATTTCTCCAAGCCGCAGCTGCCAAGCGATCGCATTTGCGACTGATCTCACTCGAGCGGTCGAAGCTCTGCTTATTACTCCCCATGTGTCTAACGAAGCCGGCATACAGAAAACACGGTGTGCATCACCCGCGGCCACCTGACGGGGTCTTGGAATAGCTTGATCTCAGAAATAAGAATTCTGGCGGAGGCTGCCAGGGAAGGGCTGTTTCCTGCCGGAGCCACAGGACCACTGCTTCACCCGCAGGCTCCCGTCCTCTCTGCACATCCTCCTTCAGACGGTTCCGATCTTTCATTCTACTCAGCCGTTATATCAAGAGGGAAAACAAGAGCTTGTCTGAACAGATTTAGTGAAGAACGTGCCAAATAAGAACCGCAGCATAGTATAACTGAAGGGTGGGGGGGGGTGGTGGTGGTGATGACTATATTTATCATCACAGAATTTGCAAGTCAGAGCAGAAATCCACTTGTGCTTTTTTTTAATTGAAAACCATGCAATAAAAATACAGTTAGACGGAGGAACTGAATTCTAGCATTTTCTAACAAATCTGATATACCCAGCTTTGCTACCTTATTAGATAATTTATAAGCTCACGAAAGGATAAAAATAAAATCAAAGCTCTGTTATGCACGCTTGTAACTGCTGCTGTCTACGTGTCACCAGTGCGATTTATACCATGAGTTTGCAGCACACCTCGATCAACAGGAGCAGCACTGCCTTGACAATTTGCAAAGGGTTTGTTGTTTTTAGCCCGAGTGGAAGAGAATGAGCGCGCAGGAAGGGCTTCGCGGCTTTACACGGCACTGCCTCCTCCACGACAATAGCAGTTCTGCTCTCCAGGAAGATTCAGCCAGCCTTCCAGAAGAGTCATGCTGAAACGATGCCAAAACTTTGCTAAAAACATAAGCAAAGGAAGAAGGAAGCTATCACTAAATAGGCATCAGGGGACAGAAGGCCTTTCTTTGGGACCAAAGGCTACAGGTAGAGTTACTGCCACTTCAATTAACTGCCCCAAAAGGCAGGGTTCTGCCCCTTTTCTAAACATAACCACCTGCTGCTTTTATTTTCGGAAAAATTGAGATAACCCAAGTGCTAGTACAAAACAGCATTCCACAGAGAGCCTTGCCATCCACCTTGAAACTTAACGTTGTTTCACGTTTCATCACAACAACAGTCAAAAAATCATCACAAAAGGGCTGCGTTAGCCCCCTACAGACAACCGAGGAGCAAACTTCCATCAAGTTTCAAGGCTCAATTCCAGTTCTACATGAAAACCCCATATTTTTCTAAGCTCTTTGATTCAACACCACAAATACTTAAGAGTAACTATGCCATGACAAAAACATACGTTATCTGTTGCCATAGCAAAATACTAGATTCTGATTCACCTCTCAGAGATACCACAAGAGACCAGGATAATCCTAGTCTTGGGAATACTGTGGCAAGACAAATTAAATCGATGTTTTTCAATATATCAAATTAATTACACGCTACACACTGTGTGCGAAGGGAGATAGCTGGTGGTGTGGGGAAGCTTAACTGCTTTCTCTACAGGTGTTGGAGCAGTTTTTAAAGCGTCAAGGCTGCAGTGAAACACATTTTGTTAACAGAGGACTTTAAAAAGGCAAATTCAGAAAAGTGGGCACAAACTTGCCCATGGGAAGTTCCATCTCGACACGAGGAGGAACTTCTTTGCTGTGAGGGTGGCAGAGCCCTGGCACAGGCTGCCCAGAGAGGTGGGGGAGTCTCCGTCTCTGGAGACATCCCAACCCCGCCTGGACACGTTCCTGTGCCACCTGCTCTGGGTGACCCTGCTCTGGCCAGGGGTTGGAGGGGACGATCTCCAGAGGGCCCTTCCAGCCCCGGCCAGTCTGGGATTCTGTGAATAACTACAGTAATCACCCAGCACCTGCTCAAGGGGTGACTAGGTAAGTATGTGTCAGCCCTGTCCACCCAAGCTGGTCAATCCTTCCCGAAGGTCCCTTCCGTATGACCAGAAAACATCAGAGAAACCTTCCTAAGTGACGGGCCAGCACTCTCCAATCTCCACACCGCCTCTCCCTGCAGGAAACCATCCCTTGGGGGCTGCCCATCCTCCGCAGCCCTGCTAGGACAGGGGAAGCAGTGGGACAGCCACAGGAGCGGGGAGATGTCTGGGAATCGGCTCAGCAATACCAGAGATGGGGGCATTAACTACCCCTGCAAGCCCATCAGGTCCACCCTGGCCAGCTCCATCAGGTATTCCTCCCACACACATGCTGTAGTCCTGACCTCATTCCAGAGCGTCACAGAATTCTTTGGCTGGGACTCCTCAAATGAGCTAGGTGACCGACTCGAGAGCGCCAAATTAAAACATCAGCCTGTCTGAAATGCCAGGTCATTGCACGGCACGTCCTACGTGTCATCCTCCTCCTCAGCGCATCAAATGAAGTCACACGTTCCCGTGATCCCTGGCAAAGCCAAGTAATAGCCTTTGTCTTTCCTAAGGATAGCATTCACCTGCTCTGTTCAGTTGTCCCTGGTCTAAATAAATAAGACTAAACTACTGCTGGTTGTCTTGCACCTATACCCCTAGAGTACTAGTACCTTGTATTAAACACACAAGGAGCAAAAGAGAAAACACAAGTTTTCAGCACAGGATCATTATTTTTTAAACACGACTTGACAAAAACTGAAAACACAGGGGAAGCATGAAGAGCTTATAAAAATATTTTCCAAAAGTATGATTAAAATTATACCACTTCTGCATGTCAATCTCTCAATGCTTTTCATAATACTACTTTCACTTAATGTGAAATACTTATTCCAAGAGAAATCATTAGTGTTTGAATTCAAGATTTCACTCAGCCCTCTCGTTCCCCTTCTGACTCGCGGAACTCCTCTGATTTATTGAGAATCCTCAGTCTCATTTAGCACAGGACTTCACGCGAAGGTCAGCCAGTGTTCTTAACCACATCTTTTGCTAGCTTTATTTTTTCAGTAGACCACAGAATTCTAGATTATCAACTACACGTGTGTCCTGTCGCCCCCCCAAAAAAAAAAAGACTAAACAGTCTTCAATCACCATTTTCTCCTCTGTTAGGGCACCACCATCACACAGTCTCTAGAGAAACGCAGTTCCTTGTACCATACTTTCCAGATTAAAAATAAGAGATCTCTGTCAACTAGCAACCCCCTGGTTCTGCTTCTTCGTATCCATTGGCTGTGAGCGAGTTGAAGCATCATTTCCAAATATAACACAAGTTGGCTGGGGGAAAAAATATGTGAAAACCATCCGAAGAGAGGAGCAGAGGAATGACTCTGCTGAATTCATTACGAGCTTCTCCGAACCAATATTTAGCACCTGCCTGGTCAGAGACAGCAGCTTTACCCCTGTCCGATACCCCACTCCAAACGCATCTAAAATAAAACAAAGGATGCAGATGAGTTCAGAGTTAACAGCTCCTGTCGTTAAGGGCGTGGATTATTTATTTTCTTATCCGAGTAGCTCAGCTCTTCCACCAGCATTACACAGACGCCTGCTCTGATGGTTAACGAGAGTTACACCACAAGGCAGCAGCCGGCAGGTAGAAAACCATCCCGCTTCGGAGACTTTGCAGAGAGGAAGCCAATCTGCTGGGCACCTTTTGTACTACAACAGCAGAGTTTCAGCACCAATATTTGGCAAGGGCAAATTTTAGGCTATTCCAGCTTCCACGCAGAGAAACAGTTCAGCACGCTCACAGCTGGATTATATCCGCAGCGGGGAGTTAACACGATGGAAGCCATCACAAGTTCTTGTTGCACAACAAAATAACGGTCTTACTAAAAGAAGTAAGTATTTCTGACTGGCAAGTATAACGTAGTATAACTTTAAGATTCACTGAAACTAAAGAGAGAGCCCAGTTCCGATGAACATCTAGAATTAAAAGCTACATAAAAATAAGCACACTGAATTCATCAACTTCCTTTTAATTTGAAGTCAACTGCACGGAAAAAAAAAAAAAAGATGAATGCAGTATCAATTCCATTTATGTAAACCAAAACTGATTTTTTTGAGGGTTTGTGGCAAACACCTTCTGCAGCCAAATGCAGGAGGTCAGATACCGTGTCCACAGCTAAAACCTACTTGAAGTGGTTCTCCTTCTGCTGGACCTCTCAACCACAGGCTGTTTAGCAGTTTAGGCTCAAGCACAGCACGAAGCAAGCAGAGATGCTCTACATTTGCTACCCCTACCTCTCCTTAGAAACCTCTCCTGAACAGGAAGGCAGCATGGAAGAGAGGAAGAACCTGTTTGTTTTGCTCTTCCATTCTCAGTGCACATCGAGTGACTTTACTCTTCAAACTCCTAGAAGATTAAAACTGGATGCAAATGTTTCCTTCCTGGCAGTTTATATTTGGATTTTGGGACAATCTAAGATTCACGTAAAAAGGTCACTGGATAATGAATTAAGCACTCCCAAGATGATAGAATCATAGAATCGCTGAGGTTGGAAGGGACCTTTAAGATCAAGTCCAACCACTAGCCTACCCTGACAAAAGCCACTTCTAAACCATGTCCCTAAGTACCCATCTACCCTTTTTGTAAACACCTCCAGGGATGGGGAATCCACCACCTCCCTGGGCAGCCCATTCCAATGTTTAGTGACCCTTTCAGTGAAAAAATGTTTCCTAATATCCAATCTAAACCTCCCCTGACATCACTTGAACCCGTTTCCTCTCGTCCTATCACCTGTCCCCAAGGAGAAGAGGTCAGCCCCCATCTCTCTACACCCTCCTTTCAGGCAGTTGTAGAGGGTGAGAAGGTCTCCCCTCAGCCTCCTCTTCTCCAGGCTGAACACCCCCAGCTCCCTCAGG
>VXBH01006755.1:36956-63196 GCA_013400035.1 Rynchops niger
TCCTGTAGCGCTGCGTGGGGTTGGTGTGACCCAAGTGCAGGACCCGGCACTTGGCCTTGTTGAACCTCGTACCATTGGTCTCAGCCCACCGGTCCAGCCTGCCCAGATCCCTCTGCAGAGCCAGCCTACCCTCAGAGCAACACCCCTGCCTAGTTTAGTGTCATCTGCAATCAATCAATGCCACAGGCAACAGGCACAGGCTGTAGCTGGTCGTAAGAAGAGGGAGTGCCATTTAAGTCTTTCTCTCGAGCAGAACCAATTCCTGCACGCTCTGCAAAGCCCGCATTAGGGAGGTTTCAGCACCCACCTGGGTTAAACCAGACAGGCTATTTTAATTACGGCATTTCTATTAAAATGCAGCAGACACAGGAAAACCCTCACAGCCCATACCCAGGATTTCGCCGTACCTTCCAGACAGTTCAAATCACCAGAGCTTCAATAATACGTAAGAGATACGGTGCAGATTCAACGCTTCGAAATGCTGAGTGGGAATATCTAAACCTGGAAAAGTATCCAAAAGCAAAAGCCTGATCAACCCTGGGGGAAGCCCTGGCTCTCCGTCCTCAAGACACAGTGACATCACGCTCTTGCCCCAAACCCAAAATTGTACACTCATCTGCTGTTTGCTCCATCACGTCAGTGCCTGCTACACCCCATGGCACGGGAACCCTTCGGGCTGCGTGTCTGAACCCCGCCAGGGCTGCAAGAAGGCTTCAGCTTCTTTCAAGTCTTCGTGTTTCCACACTGGTGACGTGCAGAGCAATATGGGGCACCCAAAAGAGAACACAGACCCAATCACACCAGTGAATGCCATGCCAAAGCAGAAGCCCAAGAGGTGACAACTACAACCACGTTCTGAGCTTTGGCACCAGCACGGGACACGAGAGGACTGTAAGGGCGCCATGCATTAACCAGAGGATTTCAAATGACACCATGTTAGAGGAGGCAAGAAGCATTAGCCACCAACACAGTCCTGTCTGAGAAGTTAGAGTGCCTTAGTCCAAGAAATTAATACGCATTCCCAGAGCTCAGAGAACTCGTTACCTCTCAACAGTCCTCCACAGCACAGACATACTTATCTCTAACGGGCTGTAGGAGCAGGGAAGTCCACTTACAAGCTCCCAGGTCTTCAGACTAAGGGTATGGGAACACGAGGGAATTACTTGGATGAACTCGGCTTCAAACACTTCAAGAGGTTTCTACAGAACATGGACAGGTTCTCGTAGATAAATACTGAGTGCCCCACTCCCAGTATCCAGACGCTGAATTCACCAGCGGCTCAGGAGGAGTAACTGATGGGAAGCACTACCTTCAGTTCTTCTCAACACAACAGGGTTGGTTGTGTGCTCCCACCTCGGCTGGGACCTCTGCCGAACAGCTACTGGCCAGGGGAACGGCTAAAGCCACCCACAGGGACTGGCCAGCACGGGCTCAATTTAAACCACAGGATTTAGTGTCACGGGGAGAATTGAGGCTCAAGACAGCATGAGGACTAAGTGCAATGGCTCAACCAGCACACCAGCGTCTCAAGGAGATTTGCTAAATCCCTGACAAATAGACTGCGGAGGAACAGGAATAAGTCAAAGCCATGAAAGCCCTCTGGAGAAACTAGAAGCCCATCTGTGAGAACCTCTGCCACTACTTTCAGTCCTCAGTGGTCCCTTTTACTCGCCTTCTAATGGCTTCTGACACCACTGTGAAACATGCACACTGATCCCCAGAACCAGCTTGTATTTTTAATTCTTTTAATATCAAAGCGTCCAGCCAGCAGAATATCATTATTACGGTTTTAGAAGCTGCACAACTACCTGTTAGTACGTAGGCAGTTAATTTACCTCCCTCCGAGGCCAAACGCGGTGATCCGTACACGACACACACACACATCGCGTCTAACCTGCACTGGTAAATGAGGCAGCAGCTTCCACTGGCAAATTGCTAAATATGAAACTCAACAGTGCATTTGTTTGGATATATTAATAACAGAAAGAAAATCTAATCTAGGAACAAAAAAAAAAAAAGCAGAAATAGTTTTGTTACAGACTGAAGCTGGTGTTGAACGTTTCAGATACAATCTACTGGACTTACCCTGCAGTGACTTTCCCAATCCCTGGCCCAGCTTCCACCCATGTTTCTGGAGTAAGCGGTGTCCAATATTATCCTGACAGACAGAACAGAGAAAACAAACCAAAAATATTCCAATAATATATTCTTCCCTTCCCGCTGACATTTAAACATGTGATGAGCAAGAGATTCTCTACATATATATGCATGCAAAAAAATGCTACTGAAAAGGCAATATATGCCTAATAAAAGGGAAAGACAAATGTCAAAAATTGCTGGCTAGAATTTTTCCAGGGGGACGGGGTATCGGGGAGGGTCACTTTCTGATGGTGTGCTGGGCAACTTTTGTGCATCACGTTTAAAATAAAAAAAATAATAATAAAAAAAAAANGCATGCAGCCAATATTAAACTGAAAAAAACAGTGAGTTAGTAAAACCAAAAAAAAATAAAAAAATCAATTAAATAAAATGAGCTCAAGCACAGACTGGGTGATGCATTTCACATGTAAACTAACAAAAATACTAAGATGTTAGAATGAAACAGGCCTAGCAATAAGTTAACAGCAAGGAACCATTAGTGCATGTAGGGGAAACAATAAGCATAATGTCTCATCATCCTAAAAAAACAAAAAAAGCTATTTTGGAATAGGTGGAAAAGTACCGACGCAGCAATTAAGTGTCAGCTTTTGAAATCAGGGCTGAGCAGGGCTCTGCATGGAGTTCTTTATGGTTTTATGCAAGATTTTTTCCTCCAAATAAAGAAAAAGAGGGCTAACGGCACCCTTGTAACCATCAAAGCTGAGAGCTTGTCCCTTATTGACCAGTTTACTACCAGTGACCAACTGTCAGCTCCTCAAAGGACTCTCGGTTAGGACCGTGTTCACCTTCTCATCATAAAAAAATAAAAATAAGAATCAGATACGCATTCGTTGATTATTAATTGTCATAAGGCAAACCACAACTCAAGATATCACAGAAATATCCTGAATTATAACAGGCTGTGAATCCATAACATTGAGTGGTACATGGAATCTTGAAAAGAAAATAAATTAAAAAAAAAGGTCTATGTGCTGCAGGTTTCTTTAATTAAATAACCAAGTTATCAACAGAAATCAGACTAGCAGTGGTTTTTTCACTCACTCCACATTGAAGGAAACGACCACACGGTTTGCAGAACTTTGGTGAATCAGCTTGAAAGACACAATCCTCCCAAAGATATTGGCTGCATGGATACGTTTTTCCTCAAAAAGATTCTATCCAGGATAAATTTAATTCTCTTTTTTTTTTTTTCCGATACACCAGTAAAGCAAGACATTTCGTCTCGCTGTATTTTTCAAGGCAGGAGCGTACGCCTTTCCCACACTACCAATTCTCCCCCAGGACATAACCAGGGCTACATGGAAAAAAAAAAAAAAAATTAAAAAAAAAAAAAAAAAAAAAAAAAAAAAAATACAANAAAAAGCTATTTTGGAATAGGTGGAAAAGTACCGACGCAGCAATTAAGTGTCAGCTTTTGAAATCAGGGCTGAGCAGGGCTCTGCATGGAGTTCTTTATGGTTTTATGCAAGATTTTTTCCTCCAAATAAAGAAAAAGAGGGCTAACGGCACCCTTGTAACCATCAAAGCTGAGAGCTTGTCCCTTATTGACCAGTTTACTACCAGTGACCAACTGTCAGCTCCTCAAAGGACTCTCGGTTAGGACCGTGTTCACCTTCTCATCATAAAAAAATAAAAATAAGAATCAGATACGCATTCGTTGATTATTAATTGTCATAAGGCAAACCACAACTCAAGATATCACAGAAATATCCTGAATTATAACAGGCTGTGAATCCATAACATTGAGTGGTACATGGAATCTTGAAAAGAAAATAAATTAAAAAAAAAGGTCTATGTGCTGCAGGTTTCTTTAATTAAATAACCAAGTTATCAACAGAAATCAGACTAGCAGTGGTTTTTTCACTCACTCCACATTGAAGGAAACGACCACACGGTTTGCAGAACTTTGGTGAATCAGCTTGAAAGACACAATCCTCCCAAAGATATTGGCTGCATGGATACGTTTTTCCTCAAAAAGATTCTATCCAGGATAAATTTAATTCTCTTTTTTTTTTTTTTCCTGATACACCAGTAAAGCAAGACATTTCGTCTCGCTGTACTTTTCAAGGCAGGAGCGTACGCCTTTCCCACACTACCAATTTTCCCCCAGGACATAACCAGGGCCACATGGNTCAAAAGAAAAAAAAAAAAAAAAATAAAAAAAAAAAAAAAAAAAAGAAGTAAGGAAATGTCTGGTTATAGAAGCTTAAGTCAGTTTAAGTAAAAAAAGGAAAAAGTGAACAAATATGGATTCCAACCACAAACACCATGGAGAAGACTGTCGGTTCGGAAGCGGAGGAAAACTTACCTGCAAATCTATCTCCTGCGGGCCGTTTCTGCTACGGCCACAAACCGCCCAGTCCTTCATGCAAAAGGGGCCCGAAGTTCAAAGGGTTTGTGGATAAGGCACTAATTGTTCTACCATTAGCATTGCAACCCTTATCTGACAAAGGATTATTGAATCCCATCTTTAAAAGCCGCTGCTGACCAAAATGGCTGCATTTTCCAAAAAAAAAAAAAAANAAAAAAAAAAAAAAAAAAAAAAAAATTAAAAAAAAAAATAAATAAAAAGGACAAGGAGTACTTTGCAATCTTTTGCTAAGTGGAGATGAGACATTGTGCTGACTGTGTTGTGTTATGAATGCACTAAAATAAACAGACAGATGAAGCAGTATGCTATTTCCAAAAGCAGTGCAAGTGGAGTGAAAGCATTTCCATACGAACCTGGCTTTAAAAACTGGGCTGTCAAAAGAACAGTTAAATGTAACACAAAGTAAGAAACTGTCCAATCACTAATGGTAGTTTTTCTTTTGCTTTGTTTTCAATTCACTGCTTGCAAGTAATGTATTTATTAAAGAAGAGTGAAAGCATAAAATAAATTCAACAAGTCAAGACCAGCTGGGAGATTCAAGAGCGGTGTGTTGTGACTGACACAGTGAAGGGGTAAACAAATGTTACAGGGGAAAAAAAAGAAAAATTTAGGAGGGTTATACACATTAGCACCACTTTTACAAAACCACTCAAGAGGATGGTTGCAAGTTGTTTGACATAAATTGGAATTAGGCCTGGATATTATCCTGTCTCGGTTCCCAGGAAGGGGGTGGTTTTTTTGTTCCCCCCCCCCCCCCGTTAGCTTCCATTTGTTTGCTTAAGCAGTGAAACTACTTCCTAATTTTAAATGTTGCCGATTTGAAATGGAGCATCTTTTGTTTCACTGAATAGGGAGTTTAATATTAACATTTGAGCTGGGACCTAGCCCTTACCCTGCTCATTTCTAACCATGTTCTACCTTCCTCCCCCAGTTCAAACCACTACGGCAGCCCTCTCTGGGAGGCAGGCTGGCAGGACTGCTCTTCAGCAGAAACGCTGCCCTAAAAATTAAATTACGGAAGGCCAGGCTTGCTAGGCTCCCACGCCAGAGCCGTTCTGCAAAGCCTGGGGAGTAGCTGGGGACATCAGGGTCACAATTTGACATGGAGCAGCAAACGTTGCAAGAGCTGGTAGCTTTTTTTAAAAAAAAAAAATTAAAAAATTGCATTTTCAAGTGAGAGTTCTGTAAGAGTGTGGACTCTTTCACATGGAAAAGATGTCTTTTTTTACACCAAACTTCCTGTCGATGTCAAGAACTGTCATTCCTTTTGAATAAACTATCCTCACGTTGTAGCAACTCTCCTCCAGGAAGAGTTGCAGCCATCTACAAAAACACCACCAGCCTCCGGAGGAAATCCCCCCCTTTCTCAGGGGAGAGCTGGCACGAGCCTCCTCACTTCCTTACACTATCATTTGGGAGCTCCTTGTGTTACAGCCACAATAAAAATTATTGAGGCAGACAAAATAAAGTCTCCCAGTAGGTGTTTGAGTGAGGAAGGGAGCTCTCGTTTGCCATCCAAGCTACTCACGACAGCAGCGCCATCGGTCTGGGCACGGAGACAACGCTGGGCACCAGGCTGCGGGATGCTCAGCGTGGCACAGAGGAGCTCGGCAGGCTCTCAATGGAACAATTTACACCTCCCGACATTACTCTCACCACTTCGGAGCCGCTCAGTAGGGATCAGTTCTATTTACAGAGGGGGAATTTGCACTGTAGATGAAGCATAACTTTTGCTAAAGTATGTAGGAAATGTAAAGCTCTTGCCTTCACCAAACTGCCATGGGAGTCAGCTAAGCTATGTTGGAACGTCTCAGCCAAAGTGACCTTCTCCAACAGCTCAAACTGGCCTCCCCAACTGTCCATTCTGTTCCCTGACTGCTTTCCAGGGGTCCCAGTGATTCCCAATATCAGGATATCCCCAGCATAAATTTCTGACAAAAGTCCTGGCCAATAGAACAAAAAAAAATAATGCATACAATGGAAAGATGCGTACAAGAACTGAAAGGCTTTGATGATGCTGTATGTGGGATATAACCCGCAGTCAGTGGATTGAGCTACATTATGGATAAACCAAAGCACTCGTTTTGCCTAATACGGGTTTTCCGTAAGATCCCCACGCACCGTATTCACACCGTTCACCTCTCGGCACGGGCAGGAACCATACCTCTCTTGAGTGGATTGTAAGCTGTGCTGACTGTGTATGGAGGAATCTATAAGCAAGGATTGGATGCTACTGGGTGAACCCATGCAAACAAGAGGTTGAAAAGATTCCCAAAACAAAACCTATAGCTCACTACAGATGACACAATGAAGACTAGAGAGAAAAGCCAAATAGTAATGCTACACCATTCAGCTTCAAGAAGCACATTATTTATAGCGCTGTCCACATATGGCTACTGCTAAATGTCAAATCAGCAGCCTCATCAAATTACACTTTGGAACTAGTGGAGTCCACAGATCTGTACAGATATGCAGTGCGACAAAACCCAGCTTCAGCTCGTACGGTCGTCTACAAGAGCCTGCAATCCTCAAACAACTACCAACTGAAGCCTGAAACCTCGTGTAGCTCCAGGACCTCCTTGTGTAACTGAGCGGAATTGGGGGGGGGGGAGGACATTTGTTAGTTATGACAAGGACAAACTAACAAGCTCCAGAGTAAGTGGGTGATACGCAGTCTCGCCTCCAACCTGCGATGGGGACAGCTTGGTTCGACTCCCTGACACCCTGCGCACTGCCTGCTCGGGGACAGGGCCGCTTCTCCCGGGGGCTCTGAGGGTATCAGTGCTCTCTCCTACTTGACCTGTACTGCGGGGACACAGAAAACCAGAAATTCCCAACAACGAGATTCAGTAAACAAGTAGAAATAAGGAATTCACGTGAAGAACATCTGGGTTCTATTAGAGCTGCAATACCTTGTGACTTCCCATTTGAGCACCTGAACTCAGGGCACTTAAAATATTTTTAAAACAAAAGCATGCAGTTTCTTGAATTTAAGAAAGGGTTAAGTGCTCTGATTTTTTTCAAGGACACCAGAGGTTCCACTGACGTGAAGAGCCAGTGTAAGTGCAGCATCTTTCAAACCAGAACAACAAAAAAAGATGTTATTTGTGGGGAGAGGAAAAAAAAATAAAATAAAGATCAGTATTTGCAGCTATTAAGAGTCCATTGATAGGAAATATTTTCTGCAATTTAGTAATGGAAAATAGCTGGCTGCTCATTTAGGCTACGTACATCCTCTAGCTCGTGTCAGCTCTGCTTTCCATAAATGTACTTTGGTTATAGTCGCATGTGTCAGTCCAGACATCTTTGGCCTAAACAAGCTGTACAAAGCAGGATTTCCACAGGAACAAAAATGCTAATTGAGGACACGTTTCAACATTGTAATGATCTGTAGACTCCCAGACCTATTTTTCCAGCCACCTTTGAGTTGCATGCTGTAGCAGTACAGTCAGCACCTCTCAACAGATAATGCTGCAGAGACGGATCTCACTTCAGCGCTGATTGTCAAACTTCCAGTGAAACCCTCTGCCCCCTGGGATTTCCAAATGCAAGCTACCACCAGTCAGTCCGTAAAGCATTTTCGTAGTACTAAGATGTGAGAAGCTGCAAGAAGCACATTTCAGAGAATATACTTAATCCACTCTTCAGTCTGTAGAATAACCAAACTTTTAACTGGAAAGTGTTTTCATCTGCTACTGTTAAACACTCTTCCTCGCACAAAGACATTTGTCATCCAAACTATTCCCCTAATGTGAAGGCAAAGGCTCTTCTTACTCATTACTCTGAGCAGATTCCTTCGTAAAGGTCAGCTGAATTGCTAACAGAGAACTGGTTAAGGATTATAAAACAATTTGTGAATAAATGTTAATATGGCAAATATTAATGCGTGGTATTCGCAAATTATGTACTTGCGCTTACTCCTTCCCTCTCAGTTTCAGTTCAAGGATGTTTGCTTCTGGGTGAGCAAACAGAACAAAATAGAAGGGGGCAGAAAAAGCGGTATGAATGTGTCTTTCCTAGTGAAAAGCCTTACAAGAGAGGTACACCACTAAGGTCTGACAAGAAAACCATTCCTTCTATTAACGTGTGTAATGTGCCAATTTAAAAAGCACACAGTTCATTAAGAGCGTGGGAGCAAAGTCATTTTCACGGGTGTCAGGAAACTTGACAAAATTATTTATGCTTCCCAGCTGCAGATTTTCTTTTAAGAATCAACAATGTACTTAATGAAGATGATGTGAGAATTAACCTTAAAAGTGGCCAGTTTATTTCTGACTGCAGTTTCTGACACCAGGCTTGCTCGTGAGATAAAAAACCACCCCGTACAGCAGCTGTAGCTTTTAAACTCTGGGACTAGCACACAAAGCCAGCTCAAGTGTGCTCCGACACAGACCACAGCCTATGTGACAACGCAGAACATACGTTTACTTAGTTCTGCGACTCCTTCCAAGAGTTTAATGTCCCAGGCTGGGTGTCTTACACCTCAAATGCTTGCTTCTCCTATTACAGACAAAAGGAGAGTGAAGCAAACTGGATTTTAAAGAATAATTGGAGGTTTTAACTTCTTCAGCTCCCAAAGAGGTAAGCCATTCTCTTGTCCTCTCCATCAAACTGTTTTCAAATTTAACCATAAGGCTGAACTGTACATATTAAAACCTACCAAAAAGTTCTAAATATTAAAAATATCCCCATATTTGGATGGTGAGATATATAGGAATAAAATATTAAAGCCGTAATTGAATTTGATTTTTCTGCCGCTCTTCACCATTAATCAAACAGCAATGAAGTATTACATCCGCAGAGGATCCAATCTGTACTGGGACTGGCCCGTGCTGTTGGGTCCAGCGTACTCGTCCGCATTTTACATACTTCTGTAGGCCTCACTCCCTCCAGAACACAGGAGGGATGTCATCTGTGACCACTCCTACTCCTCTGTTTGGGAAAACACTTTTAGAAATCAGATAACCAGCCTAGCCTGTAAGCGGTATTTGAATTACTTTGAAATGCTGATTTCCAGCGTGGCACAGAGCAGGCTACCAACAAGTACTTCTCATTATATTTACCTAAGGAAACAAGCTTGGCATTTTAATTAAAATCCCCATAGCACAACATAAGGTTGAGGAGTATCCAGGAGAAGATTGAATACGAATTCCCATCTCTGCAGCATTATCTCATGCGTCATCAATTACTGCCATGCCTAAATCTAGCATCATGCCAGCACATTAAGACAGTAGGTACTATATGCAGTGTTCACTGGACCAGAAGAACAGAAATAAGAAGGGGGAAAGGAAACCCTAGAGAAGAAATTAAAAAAGGCAGACCGTGCAATACAAACCAGATCATGGCTGCTTAGCTAATATGGGCCAACTGCTGCGGAAGAAAAATGTCGAACACCCCAAGTTGTGTAAATTTTTTGTAAACATCTAACACGCACACAAACACACACACAACACCAACCTACACACAAATGAAAAATATATATTGATCTTTTTGCTAACACTAAGTTTCTTCTAAGCGCAGACTAACATGAAGAAACTTTAACAGAGAACTTAAGTTATAAATAGGGAAAAGAAATACCCGAGTAGTACTTTCTTAACAAAAATCTAGTCTTAATCAGAACACTACTAAGTGACCCTCGATTATTCACTACAAGTTTTCTTGCTCTTGTTCTGAAACTGCAAATGAAACTTAGCTAAAACTAAGTGCCCAACTTAGGTCCAGTTTAGGCTGAACAAGCTCTTGTGCCTAAGACTAGCAGGAGACGCTTTGCAAACAGAAAAATTTAAAAGCTCCAAAAAGCTTGAAAAGGTCAAACTAAACAAAACGTAGTCCTTCCCCATCTTACAGCTGTGCTCTCCACTCCTAATTCAAAGTAAAGCCATACTTTAAAGAAACTCACGACGCAGTTTCAGATTCATGGGGAAGGACTGCTATACTCATACTGTAATGCATCCGTGTTTCCACACTGCCAGGTGTCATTCTAACACTTTAAACACACCAGTAATTTTCCAAAAATATAAACTAAAAAAAAAGAGGGATCAAAATACATTCTACTACACTATTCCATCAGGTTTGCATAGGAATTAAACTGATTCTTCAACCAAAAGTTTAAAAACTTAACAAATATCTACGAATGAATGTATTCTTTTAAACAATTTCTGAAATACCACGTTGAACTAAAATTTCAAGTCACCTATAGTTGTAGGAGAACTACTTAAAGATTAAATCCCAGGCCCACTTAATCTCAGCATGCAATTTATCACAAAAAAATTAACCCTGTACTGACAAAATGATGCCCACTCCTACCAAATTTGACTGCATTCACATCAAGTACCATCCGATCACGGCCTAATTTTCGGTGGATTGATGATGCTGATAAGTCTGTATGTGTCTTACCGATTCTATGGGCTTGTCTAGAGATGCCTGCTCTATCTCCAGGTGCCCTTCTTCGTATTGGTCAAAGTGATTGCCCTGCAAAAGACGACAACTGTTAGCTCTAAGGCAGAGAATGCATCACCAAAAGTCTCATTTCAAGATTCAGGTTTGTATACGGTGTTATATTTTACAACATTTTGCTAGCAAAATAAATGAACATATTAAATAACAGGCTCAATTCAGTATATAGGCTATAAGAAGAAAAAAAAAATTCTAAAAACTAAGCCAATCTGATAATAAACTACGTAAGTTGGCAAAATATCAGACATTTATGACGACAATGCTTTGAGAGTTTTTTTCTTTAGAAAGTCTATGAAAACTCTGACCATAAGCACCAGTGCTGGCCTTAAAACCACACAGGCCGAGAAGCAGAAGGAATTGACCCCACCACCCCTACAAAGGAGGGTTTTGTCTTTCTCTTTTAAGGAAGAGCAAGGCTTTCCTTCCAGCAGGAAACCCAAACTCCTTGAGGCATACATGTAATTTCACACACCTTAAGTCAACAAAACCCCACAGCGGTACCAAACGAAACCTCCCCCCTGCCTGCAGCACTCATTCATGGCCTGGAGCAGCCCTTTCTTTGAATCTAGGCAGCTGCACAGTGAACTGTTAGTGGAAGCCATCCCTCAAACACGCAAAAAGAGCTGTTCGTTTGAACCCCGAGCCGCCCCCCTGCGCCAGCTGACCACAGAAGCACATCTGGGGGCATGAGAAATGCCAGGGTGCATGTGCAGAACTGCTTCTTCCAGGCACACCAGCTTAAAGCAGTTGTGAGCACGGCACCGAAAACTGCTACATGAAAAGCACCAGGACTAAGGAAAGAGAGACGGACCGAGAGACACGCGGGGAAGTGCACTGATAAAGCGTGCAGATACTCAAGCAGCAAAGAAAATGCTACAAAGAATGATAAATCCAAGGGCTTCCTTATGCTCCCAGAGCAACCCCATGAAACTTAGTCTTACAGACTGGCCATGTATAATAACTAAAGTAGACAGAAATGAAACAGGGCTGTTGTTACGGTGTACTGTGCCCATCACACCCAGCTCTAGATTGCTGATTTCTGACCAGGGCAGCCCCTCCCCGACACAACAGTGCCACCGTACATGGTACAGCCACAAACAGCCACCATTGGAATAGGGACTGGAGCTGAGCAACCCTCCTCAGGCATCTGCTACGGCAAAAGCCAATCTTCCCATGCTTTGCCAAGACATTAAGCATTCAGGGCTTCTGAGGCAGGAAGGCAAAGGGCAGCCTCTGTCCTCCAGAATAACCACTGGTGCCGAAGCACCAGTGTGAATGGCCATTTCAGGAAAAGTAAAATTNGTCATTTCAGAGGTTTCTGAAACCTCAAATTCCTGAAATTGCAAACATGGTGAACCATTTTTGGCCATTTAATAGGTCCATAACGTAGCACTAACATCCATGGTCACCAGCACAGGCCTGGAAAGCAAAAAAATCCACCTTTCTAGCTGCAAACTCATAATCAAAGAGGAGCGATGCCTGCGGCTGACATCAGCACAAAAGCCACTAAAGGGGGTGGTTCCAGCTCCCCACTACCTTCCCTGGGCACCACTTGGTGTCACAGCCCTGTGAAACCCCAGGAAGTGCCGAGACCTCGGCTGTCACCCCCAATTCCCTTCCCAGCCCCGAGGTGCCACCAAAACCCACCTGGCTGCCCAGCGAGCACCAAGCACCTGTCAGTTTTTATTTGCATCCCAGCTCCGCGATTACTTTGAGCAGGAACACCTAGCACCACTGCCAAGAGAAACATGTTGTTGCTCTCCTCCTTTCTACCAACACCAACTTTTCCCTCTGCAAGAATTTTAATGAAAGCCAGCATGCGAAAGAGCAAACTGCAGTTGTAACGGACTGCCTGTTGGAATTTAACAAGCCAGGCACTAGCCTCCAAAAATCCTCTGGAACGAGCGTTTGTATCCAGTGATGCAAATCTGCAAGAGAGCATCTCGACAAAAACCTGTTGCCAAGAGAATGCGCTTTGATGTTGGTGCCCCAACTGCCAGCCTATACATCATCTGCCGTCCACAGCTGTAATTCACCCAGGCCACGCTCTGCTCCCCGGAGTCTTCTTTCCCACGGCCTCTCCACAGCAAATTTGGGGCTTAATCCGCAGGCAGCAATCCACCCCCATCCGTTTTTTTTGGACAGCCTTCAAGAAGCAAGCTGAAGGCAGACTTACCGTGCATGCACAGTCGCTGAGCTGCTTAAAAAAGCTAGTAATTCTTGGAGAGGGGCAGAGGGAAGATGTGCAGAGCATACATGTGCGCGCTGTGAAGTCAGGGAGCCCGGCAGGGAGGAGACAACATAAAACCTACCTCAACGGCACAAAGGACGCGGCCCAGCCTCCCAAAAAATAGTGCCTGGGAGAACAAAAGTAGTCAAGAGCGCACATGCTGCTCACGAATTTGCACTGTTGAATGTTAGCGAAAACACATTACTAAAACTTCACATATAAAAATGAAATCCTTGTAACATTTAGTTAACACACACTTGAAACACTCTCAGCAAAATCAAAAGACATATTTTTCCTCCCCACCCATTTTCACAATGCGATTTGCTGCCTGCAGATAGCTCAGAATATTCCAACTAAATTACCTGGAGCTGGCAAAATATTTCTGCCTACTCACCATCTCCTCCGGCGCACTGCCTGCCAAGACAGTTAAAATTGTTTTTACAGAGGCAAGGGTCAAATCCCATTTGAAAGCACGCCTTGCTGTTTTGAGGCTTTACAACTCCATTTTTCTGCACTTAAAAACAACGTCTCCTCCCAGAAACTATGCAAAAGACCAAGCGCTCACCACCTCACAGGCAAATGCGAAGACGATAAAAGGCAAATAAAGCTATTCTATCCAAGTTCTAGTGATCCCACTATTATCCACCTTATATATTTTGGGATTTCTTTTATGTATTTATATACTTTCAGTTTTATTATCTACTTTGGGGATTTTATTACTGGTGATGGGAGTGGGGACGGGTTGCTTCTTTTTCCAAAATACCAGAGCTTTCCAAAGAGGCAGGGTGTTTCCCGTCACCTTGAACTCCTGGGTGCAGACAGGAACAAGCCCTGGCGGGATGCTGACAAACCCCTGGCTGTATCGGGAAGCTGCCTGCTACAGACCGGGTAATTTAAGGCATCGGAATAACAAAGTGTCCAAACTGAACGGAAATCAATACTCATCACAGAGATCTTTCTTTATTTATCAATACTTAAAGCAAATGATAAAGGAAACATTTTCCTTCCACCATAAAATAGCTCACCCTGGAAAAAAGCATGGCAATAACAACCCAACAGTCATACTGAGGTCAAATTTATGAGCACATGCAGCCTAACGGTGCCTAATGAGCAAGAAGAAAAATGGTTCTTGCTTCTAGGGCCACGACAAACAGCTTGTTAAAGCATTTGTCTGCCCTCATGGGCATCACAGGCCTCGTGGAGCCAGGACTCGGTGGGGCTGGAGCAGCACAGCCTGTCCCTTTGCTTCCTCATCCCTGGAGCTGGCTAAGGAACAAGTTGGGGGGAATTCCATCTGTTTTCCTTCTTTTTCCAATCCTTCAGCCTGGCACACTGAATGGGTCCATATAACATTTCTGTTTTGCTGTATCTTCAGACAATGAATCAGAGGAAGACAAAATACTTTAACATTTAAATCTAACAATTAATTAAAGCCCAAATGTTGAATCTGTTGGGAATAAACTACATTTCTGGCAAACATGAACCATAAGCACAGACCACATTTTATTATGAGTTTGATCCGTGTCTTCTGCAGAGTTGTGGGATGCTTCCCTTTTCAGAAGAAAGCTTTAAGTGAAAAGAATTCAATCCCTACAAAATGGCTACCAGGCCATAAAAAACCAGCTGTGTTAAAACCAGCACTATTCAGAAACTATTTCCAGTCCTTCTTCCCTGTACGACTATTGCAGAGACGCAGTGCGATCCTGGCCCTGCTAGCTAAATGACAACGTTTCCACCTACTCCCGTGGAGGAGGATTTCGGGGCTGCACGTGGCACCCTTCTCCCTCTCACCCTTGGCCCCCCCATTTTAAAGCCACCTCTATCAGGCTCCCTCACTTCTGCTTTGTAAAGCACGATGTGTTGCACTGCTTGTATCACTCTCTTACAGATGCTACCTCCATCCTGAAATAGCAGAGCAAATAAGATGAGAAGCTTCCACTTAAACATCATTTATGGCTATCACTTTGTGCTACAGCAAGTGCTCCGACGCCAGGTGCTTCACCACAAGCAGACTGAAATTCAATAGATTTTACTACTCCGATGAGAAGCAAGGACAAGCCTTCAACATCTAAACATTCCTTATTACACACCATGCACACCATTTAGTTTCCTTGTTGCGTTCATCTCCAGGAGCCAATATGTTTGCATCCTGTAGTGTTTTGTGTAATATCATCTGAACTTTGGCTAACTACGCGTTTCAGTTGCTCACAGTCACATGTCCTCTCCTCTCTCCTCCACTTTCACATTGTTTGATCTTTGCATGAAGCTCTTCACCAAACCTGACATCTTGGAGCCCTCACACACTTAACTGCCGAGTTGTGAATATGGCATTTGGAAAAAAAAAAAAAAATCAACTAACAAAAGCTGCCTCCATGCAGGATTTTAGACCCTTAGCTCCCTTATTTGGATGGTAAATACTTCAGAGCTCTGGCCCAATAAATGCTGCTTTTTGTCCAAGATTAAACATAGCAGAGTCGCTGCGTTCTCTGAAACAATTCAAGCCAAATAGCTTAGGAGAAGGAGTACCACTGTTTCTTTCTTACCTATAAGGTCCCACACATTGTAGCAGTGAGACCCAGTTAGTATAATTAAAAAAAAATTTAAGAACTTAATCACACTTTTGTCCCAAAATCTTTAGCAGCAATAATTGTTGCCAATAAATGACTCAGTCCAAGTGAAATGAATTTGCTGGTTTAAGCCCCTTTATCAGAGTAAGTTTAGTATCACTGAATCAATTCTCCCCCCTACACGAAGCACTTTCATGAAGGCGGGCAAAGACAAAACATCTAAGGACACACAGATATTACTGGGGGGGGGAAACCCCTTTTAAAAGCATCTTCACAACTACAAGGCAGAAGAAAATTATGCTCTCTTCTTCCCTCTCACCCCCCAAAAGTCTGTACCCAAAACAGATCTGACTTCCAAGAATGGCATTTTCTAAGTCACCTACAGCATCATCGACACAAGGAGGCAAAACCGATGATGAGTCACTTCAACTGCTTCAAGGCTATTAGACCTCCCTGGATATTAATTACTGGATGGCTCTTTCCAATCTGTCCAAGTACAGAGGATATTAAGATGTCAGCGCACAGAATACCTTCCATATAGTGCACATTCCTGAAGGGAATTTGGGGTTTCTTTTATGAACAGCCCGAAGTTATCCATGTATTATTTCAAAAGAAACGTAAATGTGGCAGTGCACATTTCAGTAGCAAGGCCAAACCTTGAAACACAGCGCTCGTGCAGAGAGAGGAGACAACTACAACAAAGGAGTAGTATAATGGAGACGTGAAAGCAATGGTTTTCTTTCAGAACGCTTTCATTCAGCTGCCCTTGCAGTTACTGCTCAACAAGAAAGCTCAGTTACACGAACGTTATTATTAATATGAAAGAAGGTGATGTAAGCTACAAAACCCAACAGAAGTCAGATACAAGGAGCTAAGAATGAGAATACCTGGGGAAAATGCTGCTCCACAAGTCACAGGGACGACGCCTTCAATGGTGCAAACAGAGTAAAACAAGAAAAGACCCCCTACGCCTAAAAGCACTAAAACCAGCGATGACTGGGGAGGGAACATGCAGAACGCAGTTGCTGAGATGTCAAAGCAAAACCAATCTATTTTCATCCACGCTGAATTTCAGGACCAGTTTAGGAAGGTGCACAGAAACACTTGTTCCTGTCACCATGCAGATAAGAATCTAAAGAAAGTAATTTTGCAGAAAAGCCTTACTATACTGACCATCATCATTTCTTAAATGCTCTGGAAAAGAGCACAGTGTGATCACGATTACTTAACTGCACCTGAAAAGAGCCCAGTGTGCTCCTTAGACATTCAAAAATTCGTTTTACACTGGTAGAATACCAGGAAAAGACTCAAAAAAAAATTAACATTTACATTGCATTTACTTTAGGAAACGACATTTTAAAACACAAGCGCAAATCAGCACCACTTGTGCATATTCTATTGATCCATCAATAAACCTTAACCCCCCCAAAATATTAAGTCAAGACATAAAATCCAGGGTTATTACCTACAAGTGCCACTTTAAAACATTTAACCAATCCCACTCCCCATTCTTGAAAGCTCTGAAAGCATTAGGCTGGAAACCAGCAGCTGAGACACCAGGAATATCGAAAAAGAGAAATGGGTACCCACAAAAAAGGCCATTTTCTAGTGCAGATAAAGCCATGGCAGGCTGTGCTAGCTACAAATCACAGAATACTTTGCAGTGCCCTCCGGTCTCTGCTGCTGCGGCCGGAAAGCAGAGCCGACATCTCCTGCAGGCGTCCCGGGACGGGGCAGCACGGGCACAAGGTCTCAACCTTTGCTGGTCGGGACCAAGAAACCGAAGCAGCATCTAAATACCAGTGAGCAAACACCACCTCTCCAAAACCCTGGATGCCTGCACACGTATTGCACCTTCACAGATCAAGAAAAAAAAAAAAAAAAAAGACTCAGTTACTCCAGAAGCAAACATCCTATTATATTTGTTTTTTAAAGGAGGAGACTGAGCAGCTACAAGACCTTTAGAAGGACAAGGCACCTTAATGTCCATCGGCTTTGCCCAGAGATGGCTGAACGGTTCCGAGCAGAACTCCTGCAAGCGTTGGCCTCCAGGACAGCCCCCGGAATGCTGCCCAGCCCCAGCGCGGTGGCCAAGCGAGACAGACACAGCAACTACTGCGAGGGCCGGACAGAGTAGCAGGCTCTCGCCTAACCCAAAGGCTAGGAATTTCAGCAATCCACAATCAACATCTCATTTTGTGTTGCATTTCGTGTCTAGTTCTCTTTTTAAAGATCTTTCCGGACCAGACAGGCCAGCTCTGCACAGCCCCGAGCTCGCCTGACCCACCTCTCCTCACAGCGCCTGAAGGTGATACCTGCCACCGAGGGCAGCTCTAGGGTTACAGAGGAGCAGAGACAGGAGAAGAGACACCGACTCCAGGCAAGGATTAAATATGAAAGCTCTACGTAACAAGGTCTGCTAGTACTATCCTTTATTTTATTTGTGGGGCTCTATCAGCTACCTCATCTGTAAACCCCACCAGTACATTTCAGCCAAGGCAGACGGGAGAGGTGTTAAAACCAGATCCAGCTCACCATAACTAACCAACCGTTTATTGCACACAATGAAAACATAACAGATTTATAATTTCTCCACAAGACCCAGACTGCCCTATGTACGCTGACTCCAGATCTCAGGCAGTAATTTATGCTGCCCTTTTGAGCTAAGCAGAACCTGATGACTCTATACGATGGAAGATCTCCAAGACATAATTGATGCAGAAAGCCACGTTGATGTTTAGAAATCCATCCAGAGAATTGAAAAACAACTCCAGGAAAGCATAGCTTAGGAGTGTTTCTTGAATATTCATTACACACCCAGAAGAAAATACATTTTTAAGCCCAACATGCACCTAGAAGATGACTCCAACCCACCCTGCTCGCACTGGAAGCTTTCTTGGATCATTTTAAAGGCCATGTGGTTTCTCAAAACTAAAATTATAAAAAGCAATACAAAAGTAATGTTGCACTGGTACCTGGAAAGCCTTTGTTAATGCTTCCCAGAAGAAAATCATCCTTTTTCCTGTTGTTCCCTGTAGTGACTGTAAAGACGCAAAAAATTCAGTTATCCTTTCCTAGCAACACAGGGGTAAAGCATTCACCAACAACAGCTCGCGTTCTCAAAGGCTTTCCCAGGTTATATATCGCTTTCCCAGTCCCCTACCTGTAAATAAGCAATACAAGTGGCTAAGTATGGACACTGTGCATCTTCACACCCTCCAAAATAGCTTAATATTTACAGGCAACATTTTGGGAAAGCTGCAGCAAAACCTCATTGTGGGCAAACACACACGCATCAATTATTTTTGAGTACTTAAAATGAAAATCCTCTCAAGTCAATACAACAAAAGCAATCACTTAAGATTTGGATATAAATTTAAATTGGCAACTTTTGAAAGCAGCACCTTGTAATTATCCATTGAGAAGTTGATGGCACCTTTTGTTTACCAAACTAAAAGTTAATTTTGATGGCAAAGCTCTGTTAAGTCCAAAAAACACTGAAAAAACACCCTCCAGAACACATGCAAGACTACTCATAGGTCAAGAACTTTAAACCAGGAAAATGTGCATATAAACACCTAGTTAGAGCTGTCCAATTAAAAACACGTTCTACAGCTGAGAGATAAACAGCTTGTACAAAAAGGAGTGGAAGCCAGAGGCAGGTCCCTGCTTCGCTGTGCTTTGCATACTTTGGCACCAAACAAGAACAATTTAATGTCTTTCAGATTCCTTCTGCTGCTACCAACGCCAGCCATAAATCTGTTCCAGCACATGAGGGGATGCTGTTCAGTTCTTCAAAGCTCCCAGCAATTGCACCGAAGAGTATTAGCATTGCTCTCGCTCCCCCAATTTCCTCTTAGCCATTTCTTAACATACCTCGATGCAGAACACACTGCAGCTTCCAGCACCTGCCTCTTCATGACTAACAAGGACTTTCAAACAAGACAGAGAAAATACCCTGATGGGATAGGGTGCTAGTCATTTATTATCTAGAGTATAACTTATTTACCACCACAAACCTCCAAGCTTTAACACTATGGTTTGCCTTCTCTTTTTTCTTAATATGGTAACTTGATAAAGTATTGTTTCTAAACCGAAACATCACAGAAAACCTCACTCAGGAGCACGTTAACTGGATTCAAACTCCTCATTCCATAAGACTCGGTATCATTCAACATTTTTTCAATGACCAGAGGGGAAATAGAGCAAATGCCGACTCAGTTTGCAGATCGTGAAGCCCAATAAACGCTGAGCAGCCATGTGGAGAGCGTGTTTGTCCAGAGCAATCTGACCCGCCTAAGAGCGGACTGAACTCACTCACCCAGAGTCTGTTTCCAGAGAGCCCTGTACAAACACACCTGCGGCACAGGGCTGCACCCCAGGAGACAGGAGAAATCCAAATTAAAACCTCTCCACGCAATACGGTAGCGAAAAGGATAAAAATACAGTCCAAAGGTGCGTAACAGAGGAATGGCAAATAAAAATAAAGTAGTAAAAAAGCATGTTTATCTCTGTGTATTGCACAGTCTCCAACAGACTCCTCTGTGCAAGTCTTCAAGTCACAAATGTGGAAAATTTTAAGATGCAGTAAACAATGCAAAGGGAATGGCAAAATGCCCTAGAATAAGAGAATTCAGAGATGGGACCATTAAGGCTCTCAGAAGAGACTAGGACTAAGACAGAAGTGTTATATATGTCCTCACATAAGAAGAGGCAGTGTACTAATGTGTGCTTTGGCATAGCAGAGAAGGACTTGAGAAGCAGCAGCTAAAACCTGAAAATAGAAAAATTTAGAAGAATAAAGGAAAACACACCTTTCAGTGGCCAAACTACCAGAACAATCTACAAATAAAAATGCTGACCATCACCAGCTGTCAAGAGGAAGAGATACTGTAGCCAAACACAAATTCCTGGACTCAAAACTGGGTCAAATGACAGAAATCAAAGACCAAGTGATACCTGGATATTTGAAGCAGATATCCTAATATCAACTTCTGGCCTCAAAACTGTGAATGCCTAAAATCTCAACTGAATTAATTACTCCTAGAGCTGCTTGAAGGTGGAAAGTACCAAGAATGACTATGGGTTTAAAACTATGGCAGAAAAAAAGCACGTGTTAACTGAGGAAATGTTGGCCAAGAACTGCAATAGTGCTTTTTGATCGGATGAACTCCTAAAGCTCTACATCCCCATGCAGCGGGTGTTAGGAGACTACACCTGGTTAGGTGTAGGGTTAGGAGGGTTTGGTTTTGTTTCAGGGGTAGAGACTCAGGAGGCGCTGAGATAACTTAGACATGGCTTGTGGGGCTGTAGAATGAAGCGTTTCCTTTCCTATCCATTACCCACAGCAACAGAGAACATCCCTGCATGAGAGAACCGGAGTGACAAAACCCAGAGTAGGAAAAGGTACAAGCAAGAGAGGAAAGGAGGTCTATATAAAATTAACTTACCACATGAGTTCCAAAAATTCACACTGAAGTTCAGATTCTCTTGTGATCTTCTAAAAATGGAACCAATGCCATTCGATCTACTTTTTAATGTGTTTTCTCCTCCCTTCCTTGCTCACTTAGGCAGGCAAAAAAAAAAAACAAAAATCAGTCACAGTTCTGATGTTCCTGCTTCGCTCAACTGAGAGGTCAGCACGTCTTGCCAAGGAGGCAAGAGCAGTATTCTTCTTGTGCTGCACCCATACCAGAAATTTAACCCTAATCTAGTGATAAATGAGGTTGTCTAAACAATAATAACAGATTTTAGAACATCTAAGATTAATCCTTAAGTCAGAAAACATGCCATGGAAAGGGGCTACCCTCCTGGACTGCTCTCAACTAGATTTGTCAAAGGCAAATTCAGGCACACGGATCGCATGTCGGTTAGAAGGTCAGGATAATGTATTTTGCAATGACTCCCATCCTATGCTTTCCCTCATTCCCCCACATTAAGTTTTTCTTCTCACAATTAGTCAAAGTAGGCAATAGAAAATGACCCTATTTATTTCCTTGCAGCACAGAGAAAAAAATATCAACTTACTTTGCCACATAACCCGTGAGCAGTCATGGCCTGCTGAAGGATATAAAAATCAAACAAATTTTGCCTTAGGCAGCACCTAGAAATGAATTGAAGTTGAAGCCACTGAACAACACACACTCATTAAAAGGACAGATTTTAGAACTCCACGCTGTCGGCCCTGATGTCCGGTAAGCCGGATTGCCTAAGCTGCTTGGGAACAAAACTTATCCCTAACATTCTGCCAATTAAAAAGCATAAAATGCCCATGCCATCAGCATTCAGCTCAACTTGCTGGAAGCAGCAGCACTACAGGGCACAAACCAGTCAGTAACAGCGACGTGCTCGGTTAGCTCTTTGAATCCTTTGGCGGGGGGTGTGGAAACCTCTGCCTATCTTCTTGGCATAAGCAAGAGTACCAAAACTGAGGTTCAGACTGGCCATACTTCAACCCAGTTTAGAAAAACAGGCATTTCTGCTTGGTGGAAGTGTCGTCCTATCATACAGACTATACAACAAACCAAAAAAATAACCCAAGAGACAGAACAGTTTGTGTTCCGTCTGGCTAATGATGCAAGTAAGTGCATTGTACGTAGGAAGAGGAAATTATTGTACACATATGCACATATGGCTCATAATATTTCTGCTTCAACAATGAAAAGGAGAAAGATATAAGCAACAAAACATTTTCTCAACATCTGCGAGTAACTGGGAGCTCCGCTGGATTTCAGCAATATGGAGATATCCAGAGCATTCATTCTTTGAGCTCAGTATAGTTAATCTAAAGAAAAAAATATTGTAATTACGCAAAAATAACACTAAAAATATATTTACTTATTGCAGCACATTTATTCACACTGCTTTCAGTAATGCTTTTAAAATACTCCGTTAGCACAGTCGACAGCTTTCTTTCATAATTACTTGAAGTTACAATGGTTCACAAGTTTGTCTCTGCCATGGGGAAACCAGTCAATCAAGGAGATGGCAGAGGCAGACAAGTGACAGACATCCCTGCGACAGATAAGTAGTTCGATCTTTTAACCGAAGGACTAAGCTTGTCAGTGGCCCACTCAAAAATAACCCTTCCTGTAACAGAAAAGGGAAAAAGGTTGGGATTTATTTGGGTAAGCCATCCAGCAGACTTAATTTACCATTTCATAGCCTGAAGAGAGGAAAGAGAGAGAAGGAAGGTCAGCAATACCCCTCCTCCTTCCGTAATTCATTTCACTGCCTAAAGTCTCCCGAACAAACTGCTGGCTGCCCTGGTCAAGGAGGGATCAGTATTGCTGGGCAGAGCAAAGCTAAATGCCTTTCACTGGACCTGCCCTCAAGTTCAGCACCTGCAAAATACAGACAAAATCTGGGCTTTCCCTTGATTTTTTCTAAGGTTTGGAAGCATACAGCAAAAAAAGAAGAGGGTCTATGCCTTTTGTGCAGGTTGTAAAGCTACACAGCACAGCAAAAGCAAGACAATCCTATAAAAAAAAAAAAAAAACACAACCAAAAGCTGCTTAATCACCTCATTGCAGCGATATCCTCCAATGCCATTTCCCGCTCCTTTGTCAATTTCAATTTTCAACCATCCTTAGGCTTTGAGGTTCCTTCCACCCTACTACAGAGATGATTGGGAATAATTTCCGAGCACATAATCTTTCTCCTCCCCGTCCATACCACTACCTTTATCCTTAAGGATGTCTGACCTTCTTATCCTTATACTAGCTACTCTTTTCCACAAGGTTACTTATAACCCCCTGATCGCCTCTTCATTCCCTCTGCCGCTTTCTTTATACCCATCACATCGCTCTGGCTGCAGTTATGGGAAGGACCCCGCTCCCTCTTATTTCTACAATCCTCAGTTGATCTCTTTGCTCACCAATCCCTCTCCCCTCATCAGTTTTTTATGCACTTCACACCATCGTACCTTCTTTTTCTTGGCCCATTTAGGTCCATTTCCTTCCAGTGCTGTACGTTTCCATTCCTGCCTTCCCCAATCACACCGAGCTTCCTTTAGTCGGGCACAGGGGAGGAAAGAATAGCTCTCAGCAGCTGTCTCACCTTTAATCCACTTCTCTCCAGCATATCAGCAGCTCAGAAACCTGAATATCACCTCTGCTAAGCCCATGTTGGTAACCTCATCTCTCCCTGCCCACATCAACGCTCGCCTCCCACTCTTGACAAACTAATCCTCCCAAACCCAGAATCTTTCCAGAAAGAAGGCTGATAACAAAAAAGAGAACGCAAAAATGCCTTTTTTTCTAATCCAGTGACTCTCTTCCATTAGCCACATCACTAATCCCAAGGCATCTGCCTTTCTTCCAAAGAGCTAAAAGGTTCCTTTGACCCATTCGTTTTACTCATGACCTTTTGTTTCTCTTCCTCTCTCGAGACAATCTTCATCAAGAAGATCACAAGCAGATCACCCAAGAACAAAATCCGAGGGATCTCTACAGCCTCCCTCGCCCTCGCCATGCCCCATCCATCCCTGCTTCACAGCGTGTAATTTTAGAGCAGCATCTCCCTTTTGCCGTGCCTACTCAGGTCTTAGCAGACTAGCAGTAACACGGGGTCGCGTTCGTAGTCATACTCGGTTAAAGGACAGAAATTTCACCTGCTGAAGTTTAGAATTAAAACAGCTAGAAACTGCGTGAAAAAGGCATTCTTAACACTGACAGAAACACTCCTACAAAGGGAGCCTACATACAAATTTGTGACTTCACACTAACACAGAGTCTTACTTTTGCTGTAGTTTTGAGACCAGTATTTTATAGAGACGATCAAAAGCTGCACACTAACGGCAGGCGGGTTTTTACCTATGCTTAGCAACTGCCACAGCGCAGCTTTCACAGCGGACCCGCAAACACTCAGCACAGCGAGCCATTTCCTTTATTCCACACCAGTGTTATAATCTCAAGTGACCACCATCTAAATATAGATAAAAAAGTAAAAAATCCTCTCCGAAAGCAGTTTTGATGAAGAAGAAGGGATAATAAGGTTCAAAAAGCCGTCCTCCACCAATACACTTCAGAAAAATATCAGACTCACCAACCACCAGGGGTAGGTGGACAGACACTTGAGGTCCCACCAATTCAGTGCGACCTTGGCCAAAATACTTGGTTGGGCCCAGTCTGCCTCCCATCACCTCTTCAACAGGTCACTGGTTTTGCATCCAGTCCTCTGCAAGCCTTAACCAACTCCAAACTGTTCTTCCCAGAGGACCGATTCCCCTTTTCCCTCAAAGGAAGCTTTAATGCACAAAATAAAATGCCTTCTCACTGGCAAATTTTCAGGGAGAAAGAAAAGAAGAGAGAAGTTACCCTAGTATGAAAACAAACCTTACCTTATTTTTTAGTCTATGGGAAGGACAATTTAAAGCTGATATTTGGCATGGATAAAGTCCTAACTAAAAATAGTGCCCGTTCTTAAACTCAAGGGAAAACAGGGTTGTGACTGTGTTACTGTTTCCGAGCATGCCCGGCAGCTTTTAAGATTTCGGCATCGGGTAATGGGCCCTGTTTCCTCTCTGACATCGCTACACATTCTCCCTGCCTGACCAGAGCAATGACACAGTAACAGGTTTTTCTGCTGCAATTATTTTTTTTTTTTTTGCAAAGTGGTTGCCCCACAAAGGGCCAAGAACAAGGACAGTGAGCAAAACACACTTGTGAACCAGTTGTGCAATACACGACTATAAAGCTTACCCATTTCTTGGGTATATTCTGCAGTACCCGACTTGGTTGACGTTCCTCATCTCTCCCCTCCCCTGTCAAAGAAACCTATTACAAGAAATACATTTTCAAACCCAAGATCTGGGTCGCTTCACTTCCTGAAACAGAAACTTCGAAACCTAATCGGACCATTTCAATACTAATTACGACTCTGGCTGCATTTAAGGCAACAAATGATGGAAAGGAGCCCCTGCGTTCAGGGCTGCATTAGGAAGCCATACCTACAGTCCACAGAGAAGGTAATGCAAATGGTGCAGTCAACCACACTCATACGTATTTTCTCGAGCGCTTTTAACACGGTTTAATAATGCCTTACGAAGCGCGCATCCCCTCGAGCAGCCAGAAGGAACGACACACTAGATGTCCTGACTCTTCTCAAGATTGCACCTTAATGCTACCTGAAGCAGAATTACGCAAGCTCCGCAACTATCAAAAAAGCCTCCCACGTCTTCAGGTGAGAGGCAGGAGTTTGGGGGGAAAAGCACTATTCCCAGACGGGCTTCCCAAAACCAGGACCTCACCAGTAGCCGCTCTGGAGCCGCGTTTATTCTCACTCCTTGTGTTTTTCCTGTCTAACCCCGAGACTCTCCCGGGCTGAAGTCAGTAAACAAAATGCCATTGTTGAGGCTTAATGAGTCAACGCTAATTTTCCCATTGTTTATTTAAATCCCCTTTAAAACAGCAACAGTGGCGTTAATTACGTCGAAATACTAATGCTTTCTCAGGGC
>VXBH01006755.1:88614-113486 GCA_013400035.1 Rynchops niger
CCTCGGTGGAGCGGGCCGGGCCGCTGCCGGTGAGGGCCCCACCGGCCCGGTGAAGCCCCGGCTCGGGAAGCCTGTCAGCGGCCGGGGCCGGCTTCTCCTCCCCGTTCCCTGCGGTGCAGGCAGAGGCCGTGAAGGTGCCGGGGGCTGTGGCGGGGCGGGCAGGAGTCTACCGGTAACCGGCTGTTTGTTTCTGGGGTTTCTCGGTCGTTTGGCTGTTGGGCTGGTAGTGGTGACCTGCGGGCGGCCTGAGAGAGCTGTTGCTGGACGTGAGATTTTCTTTTTCACGGTGCTCAGATACGCCCGTTGTTTAAATTCCCTTCTCAGCGCTACGGGGAAAGTTTGGAGGAGTTTTTTTCCCCCCGCCTCTGCTGTGGCTGGAGTTTTAACTTCTGCTTGTTTCGAGACAAGATGCTGTTTGCAGCAGCTCCAGTCCTGGGATGTCTCGGGCATTTAGGAGGGCCAAAGAGATGTTGATGCTGTAAAGCAGTTCGTAGGCATAACGTGGACATCCCTCTTTATCTCGGGGTACTGTACCTGTTTCTTTCTCAGAAGCAGGTGTATGAAAGAGTAATTCTCTATTCTCATGCTTCTATGATGATTTCTGAAAAGATGCTGTCACCCGCTGTCACCCTGGCTGCGTCGGGCAAATAAATGTTTCCTGGTGTCTGCGTTAGACCTCGAAACTGGAATCGCTCTTCGGTCTTTAAAAGTTGGTCACCCCTCTCGGTGTTTCTCTAGGTAATTAGTAGTTGGTGTTCTCAAGCCTGCCAACACACTTACAACTTTCTGTCCGGTCGGGCTCAGTCAGGAGTCGCAGCTTGCGTTGCCGGTCGGTGTAAGCTGGAGCAGTTCAGGGAGTTTTGCCACAATACTTTCCTCCTTGAGAGCAAAGTTACTTTGGTTTTGACAGCGCATGTATTAAACTGCGGGGACTGAAAGCTTCAGTCTGCGCTCAGAGGGAACGTGGAGGAGCTCGGTTCCCTCTGTAGAGCTGGGCAGTGGATTTTGGGTTTCTTTGTGTCGAAGTTGGAGGAACTCACCCGCCCAGGGGATGGTGGAGATGAGTATTTACAGGGTGGCAGGGAAGAAAGTGTATTGTTTTGTGGATAACTTATATGAAACTGACGTTGTGTAAACACAGGTTTGGTTCTGTAGTGTGTCATTCGGCCCTTCTACCTCCCTCAGGGCCGGAGTTACTCACGTTGGTACACAGAGTGACAATTAGATTGCCAGAGTTCAGGGTGGGAAGGAGCACTCACTCCTGCAGCAGCTCTAACACCTCATCCGCTCCCGAGCGAAACACACCCAGCTCTCCCACCCGATGTTGTTCTCCTGCTACATTTCGGCCACGGGATCGCAACGCAATACACAAAGCGGCGACATCAGCAATCCCAATACCAGAATACCCAAGCCCAGAAATTCTGTTAAATTTCTTTTATTTGGCTTTGTGGCTTCAGTAGGGGAGGGTCTCTTGTGTGGTGGTGTTTTTTTTTAAATAAAACTTGAACAGCTGGACAAGCTTAATGAGACTGCTTCAAAACTTCCGTTGTATTCAAGTTGGAGCATGCGGTTGTATCTGTCAGCTGGATTAAAGCCTTCGTGAAGTATAGATGGAGCGCTCTCTATACGCTACGCATTTAAACTTCCCACATAATCTGTTTTCCAGATCTCGCCGGCCAGGCTGAATTCGCTAGCGCCTGTTACAACAGTTACTTTATTTTTGGTGCCTTTCCAGGAGCTGACTAGTGATGATAATCTTCTAACTGAAATAACATTCAAGGTAACTTTTCCACTTTTTTTTTTCTAGTGAAACGCGATGTCCAGGAAAATGATGAGGAAGCGGTGCAAGTCAAAGAGCAGAGCATCCTGGAACTGGGGTCGCTTTTGGCCAAGACCGGGCAGGCAGAAGGTGAGCCTCAAATAAGTAACTGAGGTGTGGGGGAAGGCACGCGCGAATGAATCTAGCCTCTTTATTTAATGGAAGAGGAGTGAAAGCAGATTTTGGCAGGAAATGTTCTCTCGGAGTCAGGACAGAAACTTAAAAAAGCTAGGTAAAAACCATAAAATATTAATCTCATGTCACCTGGCCCAGTAATGATGTGTTGGACGGTTTAGTTCATGACCCTTTGACATCTGGCCATTTTAGTGCAAACGACTAAAGTTTTGTTGTCATGTTTGAGATGAGAAGTTTCTTTTGTTTTGTTTGTAATAATCTGTAATTAATTTGCCCGACTGCAAATTGGAAAATTTGTCCTCAAAAGTCCTTTCTCACCCGCCGCTTCTTTCTCAATCAATTGATTTGTCTGCTGAAACATTACATCAGAAAATCCTTCCCCAGCTCCTCACAAGAGCAAGACTTGACAGTCCTTCTATTGTGAACGTGTGAAAGGACAGAAATGGAGTAAAGTTCTCTATTCAGCCATTTTCGAGTTGCATCTCTTCATATCTTCTGTTTCCTGGATAGCTCAAGGCAGTGTGTTTGTTATTTTGTGCTCGGCAGTTTAGTTTTGTTTCTTTTGCCGAAGAATGCTCTTGCCTTTTCTGGAGCACCTTTCACCTCAAGCGTTTTAGGAGCTGATACACCACGTCCGTACGGAGAGCGTTCTGTCCGTGGCAGACAGTTGGCCGTGGTATGGCCCTGATGTTTTCTAACAATAGTTCAGAATGGGAAGTGAAGCCTGTGTGCTCTTAGCAGTCTGAAACTGGTTGAGGAAAACAGGCCAGCAGAAAGTTTAGTCAAACTGAACTGAAATTTGACTGGGACGCCAGACCTAACGTGAGAGTCATTCAGGGAAAGCCGTGTGAGGTCTCAGACAGCAGCTGGTCAAAATCATGGTTTTATATTTATTCAGAAACACACGCGTGGTGTCCTACTGCCTAGTCTTTGTAAACGTCTATTTTACAAAGCCATTTAACTGATCTACCCACGTCTACACGTGTTTGAGCGTTCTGGACACTGACCCCCCTGTGATTTGTGATTGAATAGAGCTTGTGACAAAGTAGGTTGCGTGCATTTAGAGCAGTGCTGGAAACAAAGGTGCTCCGCATCTCACCTACCTATAGCTGTCCATGTGTGGTTTCCTACCGCTTTTGTAGTTGGTGGAGAAAAATAAGCCCTTCCAGCAGACAGTTCTTCTCTTTCCACAGTAAGAATGTGGAGCAGGACAAGTGAAGCCTGCTGTACAAGCGCCCGTTTCTCTAATTGAATATTAAAGGACCTCAAGTAAATGAACTCATAGAGGTGTCAGTGCTGTATGGGTGCCCTTTGCACTCTGATGTTGGCTTCTGTAGCGATAACTAAACATGGCTTTGCTCCTGCTTCCTGCAGCAAGGAAGATGTGTGTCTTTGGCCTAAAAAGAGGGAAATCATCAGAAGAGTCTCTCCGAGTAACGTGTGGATGTGCTGCTGGTGTGTGTAAGCCTGAGAGAAGGGTTGTTAGGTGCATGATGTCTTAATGTCTCAATGGTGCAGGGTGTATCAGTGTCTTAGGAAAGACATTGAGGGGCTGGAGCGGGTCCAGAGACGGGCAACGGAGCTGGTGAGGGGTCTGGCGCGGGAGTCTTGTGAGGAGCGGCTGAGGGAGCTGGGGGTGTTCAGCCTGGAGAAGAGGAGGCTGAGGGGAGACCTTCTCGCTCTCTGCAGCTCCCTGAAAGGAGGGGGTAGCCAGGGGGGGTCAGTCTCTTCTCCCAAGGAACAGGCGATGGGACAAGAGGAAACCGCCTCAGGTTGCGCCAGGAGAGGTTTAGGGTGGATATTAGGAAAAACTTCTTCAAGCATTGGAAGAGGCTGCCCAGGGCAGTGGTGGAATCACCAGCCCGGGAGGGATTTAAAAGACAGGTTAGACGTAGTGGTTAGTGATACGGTTTAGTGATGGTTTTTGTCAGTGTTAAGTTGATGGTTGGACTCGATGATCTGAAAGATCCCTTCCAACCTAGGTGATTCTATGGCCTCCTTACCACTGCAGAACTTGGAGTAGTTTTGAGTTTAAGCTGAAGTCTTTCACGAGTACAAAGAACTTCATCGTATTCTCAGAGGGTGGCTAGCTAATAGATTGTTTGAAGGGGAAGGCTAAGTAATTGAAAATGACCATGTTAACTCATCGAAACCAGGTTTGTGAAGGAGCAAAAGTGAAACGTATTTGAAATGCGTTAAAGGAAACGCTAAACTGCAGAGCAACTGTATTCTGAATAGCGGAAAATGAATTTGGTGATGTGAAGAAGACTGTTTCGCGTGTGTGTAAATCGGAGTGAGATCAGGTTGTGCTTTCTGGAGACATGTGGTGAAGCTGGGGGACGAAGAAAGGGGATACTGCAGCTTAGGGATGTGCCATCATGTGGGAAAGACACTGTCACTTTCCCTCTGTCTGCTCTCTAGGTGGAAGGAGACTAGGAGGAGTGACGAGCAGTCAGGTCAGCAGCATCTTCACCAGGTCACAAAGACACGCGGATCCTCATATCCAGGGGGAGTCGATCCGGCGCTGCTTAACCTGATGGGGAAATTGCTGAGGTTGTGCCTTTTCTGGCCCGAACGAAACAGATATCATTGTAGCTCTCGCTGCACTCAGTTTTAGCTAGGGGAATTTCTTTGAGAGATTCGAGGTGTTGCAGGGGCTCGTTGGCTACTTTCAAGTGATAATTTCCTGGAGATGAAAGGGTCGGTGAGCTGCGGCCTTGGGAGAACCTCAGCTGCAGTTTGGTGGGGTTTGAGAGTCACAACTGGTGTGGCACTGGCTGGCTGAGAGTGTGAAACGAATCTGGAGCTTTTTAAAGGACTAACCTCTGGTGAACTACAGCCTTTGCTTAAATAATAATAATAATAATACACACGACCCTCTTTATCTGCTTGATAGAGATTAAGGATTGAAGTGGTAGATTAATGTCTCTTTTTTTTTTTTTTCTATGACAGTTCTAGATTTTTATACCGTTGCTTAAAACTATAGGATGGGCATAACTGGGATCAGGAGTTCGGGTACATGGCGTGTTAGCTTGTGGAAGCGCTTTGAGGATGAACAGCAGACTGCGTTTTCCAGAGCGGCTGCTCATCACTTCTCTAGAGCTGTCAATCACACCATTACCAAGCACTGCATTTACTTTAAAAAAAACAAAAAAAACCAAACCCAACTATAATCCTAAAAATAGTTGACAGTTACATTGGTGGGAAAGAGAAATTTCTATGGGAACTTTGAGCTCGCATGTCTAAATGTGTAGTTTGCAAAATGTAGGGATATTCTGACTGTTGACTTCCAGCCTGCTTTCTCGTGAATTCTTGGGCAGCTGTTGAGCAAGCCAGTGGAAAGATAAGTACTGCGGTATGTTTTGTGTGATTTTTTTTTTTTTTTTTTTTTCCTCTCCTTTCTTTTCTTTGAAAGTTCCTTTCCTGTGTGGAAGAGTATGTTGTGTGCTAAAAACATGATTCTGTTGTTCCTGAGAAGCGGGTGTGACACAGTGATGTGCAGTAAGAAGGGACCTTGTAGTAGTTGAGAGCTGATGGAGCTCGGAAGGAATCTCGCTGCCTTGTTAAGGCAGGCAAAAACTAGCAAATTCTTAATTGCAGAGCTCAAAGTTAAGGGTACAGTGCTGTGGCCTGATGAGAAGCAGGCCTGTTCCTGGTGTTAACGTGGTGTTACCATGGGAAGGGCACAAGAACCAGCTTTTGGGCAGCTCCAGTTTCTCTTCCAAGCCCAACAGGGTGGTTGGGAGCCCACGTCTCTCAGCTCACCTCGAGAGGAGGGATGCTTGAGAGTAGCTGCGCAAAACGGATGCGTTGGAAGCCGCTGTCTGCTGCTGTCTTGGTAGTTTGTTTACTGTGTGTGAAACCAAAGAGTTTGAGTAAAATGATGGGGATTTGCATCCCTGAGTGGCACTGCAGATCAAGCGGTCCTCAGGACGAAGGCGGTGTGGGCAGAGTCAGCGTCTGCCACGGGGCAGTCGGTAAAGTGTTGCTTTCCAAGTAAAAGCTGAGTCCTGATTGAAACACTAGGTCAGCAGGGCTCATCCTTCGATGTTGTAGTGTTAGTTCCTCAGTTCTAGAAAAACCTGCCCATTTATTCTCGGACAAAGAGAAAGTAAAACTTTTATGAAATCGTAGGCATGGCAGTCGTAGCCTCTTGTTTTGTTCCCTGTACAAAGTCCAAGTGGTTCCTCGTAGGAAGAGTCAGGATCTGTCGCACTGCTCTTTGGAAAATCAGGCTCCTCTAAGGATTCAGGGTGCACTCGAGGGAAGTTCCGTTTGTTCTAAACCCGTGCTTTTAGAGGTATAAAAATGGCAGTATGTCACCATGAGCAACAGCATTGGAACACGCTGTGAGTGCCACTTAACAGGGTAAGAAATGAGCCTATATCAGGTTTGATTAAACTTTTACAATAAACAGGTTGAAAAAGTAAAAAAAAAAAAAAATATATATACAAGGAATAATTTTTAGATATTATTAAGATGTTCTTAATAAATTCTTATGCATTACTGCTAAATGAAATATGAAAGAAACCTTGTTTTCATCTGTTTTTATTGGAATCCTCCCAAACTGAAATTCTGCTGATGCTCCTCCGTATACTAATTGAAATAAAATTAGATTAGTCTCGTATTTTAGTTCGGCATAGAGTATAACAAAGATTTCTGAAGTACTCATGACAGGTTTTGGTTTGTTCGTTGTTTTTTTGTTTTGTTTTTTTTTTTTTTACTATCAAATCTTGTAAACGTGGTGGTGCGAGATCGAGCTGATGGTTGGGTGAGACTTAAAATTGTGGGGCAAAGAAGCCGTGATTTCAGCGGGTGACCCCACGGCGTTATGAGTCAGCACCGAGCCCTGCTCTGGCACGCCGCTCGGCTGCTGGCAGGATCATCTTCCCTCGGCTGCACACAGACAGCACGGTGACCTGGCGTGTTTATCGCAGGAGAAGACTTTTAACTCACGCTCTGCAGTTCCACCACGTAACTCCCTTCCGCTCCCGCCAGCGCCGAGTCCTGAAACTGCTGTGACGTTCCGGCGCGTTCCTGCCCTCTGTAGGAATGACATTTTTAGTGTATTTCTTCATAAAGACTTTTCCTTTGTGAGCTCGAGGCTAGCTTTATAACCATAAAGTAGTAAGGAGACAAGCAGAAACAGAAATCCAGTTAAGTAAGGTAAGACCTAACTAGGTAATGTGGGTAGTTGAAGTGTTAGAAATGTCATTTTTTCAGCCGTGGAGCACAGGGAGTATCGGACTGGCTAGGTATGGCAGATTAAAACGTCAGACCGTGAGTTAATAAAAACATACTTAAACTATAAACTCCATTGCCCATTTTATAGAAAAATCTCAGAGCATTTAGCAGATGCTTACATTTTTAAAACGCGCCTGAGGCGAGTGTCGTTACAAATGGTGTTATAATTGGGCGAACTGAAGTAACGGGAACCGCATGCTGTGGGGGAAGGCTGGAGCCCAACAGTCCCCTTTGCCAGTCCCCGCGTTTACTGCGAGGCGTTCCTTCAGGTGATGGTTATTGCCCTTTTCCTGTAAATGATGTTGAGAGACTGCTTATAAAAATGTTTGCCTTAATAAATACTGCTGTGGATGGATGTGTCGGGTCCTCCAGCTGCCGTGTGACTTCTGGCTGTGCGGTTGTATTTCACGATTTGGGTTTTTTTTTTTTTTTCTTGTATACAGAGCTGGGAGGACTTCTGAAGTATGTGCGACCCTTCTTGAACTCCATCAGCAAAGCAAAGGCAGCCCGCTTAGTCCGATCCCTGCTCGATCTGTTCCTTGATATGGAGGCAGCAACAGGACAGGAGGTGAGATTTAAATTTTGGCACTGCTGCATTCCTCAAAGGCCTCTAACACCGTTAGCTGACCTACTTTGCTTCACACTGAAGAATTATTCATGTCAGGAAACATTCGTTTAATGCATTTGGATATATTCTATTAATAAAACATCAGATAATTTAATTCACTCATAACCATATTTTTCTGCAAGCCTCAGCCTGCTCCAGGTTAGAAGGAACTCTCACCCTGGCCGTTTTTCTTAGATTTGTGGTGTTTGCTGTTAGACTCACAGCATTAGTAGTATTTTGTGGTGCGATTAGTGTTGGGGATGGGAGAGGAGCTACGCCTGTCCCAGGGAGCTTGGTCTAGTGAAACAGTGGGGACTATGTGTGATGGCACAGAGCTGGAGGAGGGAGTGTTCAGGGTCTGTTCAGGAGCTGGTGGGATTAGGTAGAATCACAGAATGGTTTGGGTGGGAAGGGACCTTAAAGATCATCTTGTTCTACCCTCCTGCCCTGGGCAGGGACACCTCCCACCAGCCCACGTTGCTCCAAGCCCCGTCCAACCTGGCCTTGAACCCCTCCAGGGATGGGGCAGCCACAGCTTCTCTGGGCAACCTGGGCCAGGGGCTCACCNNNNGGTGCCCCAGCGCTGGAGGCAGCACTGCAGGGGGGTCTCCCCCGAGCGGAGCAGAGGGGCAGGATCCCCCCCTCGCCCTGCTGCCCACGCTGCTGGGGATGCAGCCCAGGCTGCGGGGGGTTTCTGGGCTGCCAGCGCACGTTGCCGGGGCGTGTTGAGCTTCTCCCCCACCAACGCCCCCAAGCCCTTCTCCTCAGGGCTGCTCTCCAGCCGTTCTCCGCCCAACCTGGATTTGTGCCTGGGATTGCCCCAACCCACGTGCAGGACCTTGCACTTGGCCTGGTTGAGCTTCATGAGGTTTGCATGGGCCCACCTCTCAAGCCTCTGAAGATGGTGAGGATTACTTAGGATCCTATCCTCATCGGGAAGTTAAATTTTACCTGGTCTAGTGGGAGGTGTCCCTGCCCATGGCAGGGCGGTTGGAACTAGATGATCTTTAAGGTCCCTTCTAACCCGAACCATTCTGTGATTCTATGATCTCTCCCCTAGAGAGATGAAGGTGTCTTGCATGGGGACACAGTGCAGTGAGCATCTTGCTCCGCAGAGGGCTTCTGAGGCCTGAAAGCTACTCCTGAAGTGGGAGTGGAAAAAGTTTTGCAGCTACCAAGTGTGAACAACTACTTCCAGTGGATTAACTTCTCCACTAGAAAAGCTGTTCAGGCTAAGATAGCTCCCGGTTAGGATTTACTCCATTCTCATTATTAGCTCCCTAGGTTACAATTGGGTTTTTTCTTTTTTTTTGGTTGGTTATTTGGGAATGGGAGGACAGGAACTTATAAATGGTGAGGAGCCACTTAGAAGCGGTGCTGACCTGCGGTAATACGGGGTGTACTGGCACAGCGAAGCAGTGAGATGGAAAGGGGAGGCCGGGAGGGCCTGAGCGACAGGGTAAGGACAAAGTCACACACAGCGGCTGGCAAGTTACAGCCTCCAAGAGGCTGTGGCATTCTCGTTAGCCAAATCAGCACAGAAGTATCGTCCTTGCGTTCTGATAACCCAGCAAACGTTCTTTGTTTGCTGTTCAGTTCCTGCGGCTTGCATGTCACGTTACCGTCAACAGCGATGGACAGAATTTTTTGCCCCTGTTCTCTGAGAGAAGAGGTTAAGGGAAGTGGAGTGGGATGTGCAGGTGATAAAGGGGTCGGGAGAAAATAAGCGGCTTCAGACTTTTCCTAAATGTAACTTGATGTAAATGACAATATTTGGGTGCAGTCCCAAAAGGCGGCATTGTGCAGCAGGGGAAGAACTTGGGTGAACAGAGATGGAGACAAGGCCCAGTTAGTAAAAACGTTCACATTCAAGCATATTCAGAAGGCAAAGCCTTAAGGAATTACGACACCCAACCTGTGAGGTTCTCGATGCAGTAATCCTGAATACTTTCAGCGCCTCAGAAACGTTCAGAGGGATACTTGCTTCCTCGGCGTAACTTACATTAAGATGACACCCAGGAGCCCAGTAAAGCAATGAAATCGGAGATTTCTCCAGCTCCTAATGCTCCAGCTATCACTGTGCAATAAATTGCAGCTTCATAATGGCTTTTCATAAAATGTCCCCATTTAATAAGCAGTGACGAGGAGCTGACAGGTCCTGTGGTGTAGTACAGCTCCAGAGCTGCTCCAGAAACACCTGCGATCCACAGATTTTGGGAAAAGGCGTTCCTGAGCCGGGCACCTCAGCATGACTTACTGTATATTATCGGCCAGTACTAAATCGACACCCGCTTCTAATTGGGGTGGAACACGACTGCTTTATTCATCAGGGGAATCTCAGCGGTCTTAAAAATTTAAGAAGCCATTGGATTCCTTTACTCTGCTTTGAAGTGACAGATAAAACACCCGCTGTCACTTACTGACTGGCTCCTGGCACCTAACTCGGTTGTAAATAGCGGAGCCGGCACCTGTGTTGCTTTCTATGCTGAAGGACACACGTGATGACACATTTAGGCCCTAAAACACGTGCACTTCATTTCCCTTTCTTCCTAGAGCAATTGAAACTACAGCGCTCTCTACGGCTAAATGAAATGGTGCGAAACGCGCTGGAAGGGACCTCAAAGCCTTTTAGTTCATCCCTTGCCCTAAGGCGGAATCAGTTCTCATGTACCCAGATGTCTTTATTTCAAACAAAAACACAGCTGTTCAAGAAACGCCGTTAGGATTTCAGCAGTAATTTTTCCCGATGAAACTTTGGCAGCCAAATCTTTATTTTCATATGCCAGGGTGGGAGGATTGTCCCTGGTGGTCAGAGAAAAGTTATTGGAAGGTTTAGAAAAGGAATCAAAGGTGGTCTGTTGGGTTTTTTTGTGATGGCTGAAGCTTGAAGTTTGCCTTAGTTTGCCTTCTGAACTTTACTTTCTCTTGCAGAAGGCATTAGAAGCAGGGTAATACTTTGAGCGTTGTTACAAAGTGCAGGAAGTTAATCTAGCAGATAGAATATGGAAAGCGTGTAGCACCGTTTAGCTGTCCTGTAGCATTTTGTGCAACCTTTCTGTGAGCCTGAACTCTGGTGTCACCACCACGCAGCCCCAGGCTAAAGGGTATGGTGCGTGGTTACCGGCGAGCCCTGGCTGAAGAGAAGTCGCTCATCAGCGGTGAGTTACGCTTTACCCTGGCAATATTAAAGGTGTCGTTCAGAGACGTTGGCCTTCGGCATTACTATCTACCCCAAATCTCCAGGCTCGTTTCAAAGTAACGCTAATTCGATGTTTAGCGATGCCGCTGTTCAGATGGAAATGACTTATTTTCTTAAGCTACATTGTGGAGATTCAGGCTTTGTTGTTTTTTTGTTGCTTTGTAGGAAATGATTGAAGCATACTGCTGTTTTAAAGAGGGGCAGCAGGCGGCTTTACAAATTTCTTTCTGCTCCCTTTAAGGTTGACCTGTGTTTAGAGTGTATTGAATGGGCCAAATCAGAGAAGAGGACTTTCCTACGCCAGGCTCTGGAGGTATGTTACAGTGCGGATCCCAAACCTGTGTAATAACGGCTTCTCTTTATCAGATTTAATAGCTATAGAAGTAGGGAACTTGTAGCGTGTTGTCCGAAGATGATTAGGGGACTGGAACCCCTCTCTGATGAAGACAGGCTGAGGGATTTGGGTCTCTTCACTCTGGAAAAAAGGCGACCGAGGGGGGATCTTATCAATGCCTATAAATACTTCAAGGGGGGGTGTCAGGAGGATGGGGCCAGGCTCTTCTCAGTGGTGCCCGGGGACAGGACAAGGGGCAACGGGCACAAACTTGCCCATGGGAAGTTCCATCTCAACACGAGGAGGAACTTCTTTGGTGTGAGGGTGGCAGAGCCCTGGCACAGGCTGCCCAGAGAGGTGGGGGAGTCTCCGTCTCTGGAGACATCCCAACCCCGCCTGGACGCGTTCCTGTGCCCCCTGCTCTGGGTGACCCTGCTCTGGCCGGGGCTTGGAGGGGACGATCTCCAGAGGGCCCTTCCAGCCCCGGCAGGTCTGGGATTCTGTCCGGATCTTTATACATACAATGTATGGGCAATAACGATTAATTACGCTAAAGTTTGTGACTCTCCTTGAATAGGCAGGATTTTACCTGTTGTGTTTGAACGAGCCAGTGTTCCAAATGGTAGATCTTGTAGAAACGGGCCATATGATGTAATGAATACAAACTAATTTAACGAAGTCTTGTGTAGATAAGAATGTAAAATTTCATTTTACAAAATAAATCTGTACTACCCTTTCTCTGGCTTTCCTCACTGTTCCTCTTCTGTTCTCCAGGCGAGGCTGGTCTCTTTGTACTTCGATACCAAGAGGTACCAGGAAGCCCTGCAGCTAGGTGAGTCCCCCACTAGGTGGTGGTAGTTGCTCTTGGCTTTGGAATCAGTCTTGAGGCTGACGAGGGAAATGATCCGACTACGTCATGTTCCTTCATAAGTTTTGTAGGACTTCGGTGTTAATTTCTCAGTGCTCTACCAGTTCTGCCATCTTTTGCTTGGCGATGAAAGCTTTTAGACATCTTCTGGTTCTCACCGCTGGTTCATTTCAAATAATTTTGGAAGCAAAGCGGAGCTGTGTCCAGTTGAAGGCCATCAGGTTTGGCTCCTGCTGGAACATACATAGTATACGGTTGTGGTCAGAGAGGTCGAAGGCAGAAACCAGCTTTTTTCCAGTTTGCTCAAATAAGGCCCCAGTAAAAGCAGTAGTAATGCCAGGAAATGGCAAACCTCTGAGGATGTCATCAGACAAGCTCTTGCGAAGCAGTGTAAAGGCTTTAAAAATTTGCTTCTCCGCCACCTGAGATATGGTAATTAACCATGTGAACTCTCCCACTCTGCTCCAAAGCAGAGTAAAGCAGGTCATCTTACAGGGCCCAACTCCCTTCGGTGCTTTACGAATGCTCGTTTTGCAAATGACTGCAGTAATGTATGCTGAGGTCTGAGCTGGCTAAAGGGTATTTGTACAGACCGCCCCGCCAGCTCAGCGCGCGGGTATGAGCAGGGCTGAGGGATAACTGCAGTGACACGGACAGAAGTGCTCACCCGGGCGGTGGCGATGCCTCACCAGGGACCCGTAACTTCTTCAGCAGTCTGGTGGCAAGAGCGTGTCTCATGTCCAGAGTCGCCTGGGTGACTTGTGTCTGATCAGAATATCAAGTTATGTTCAGTGCTCTGGTACGTGGAATTCACTGTCAAGTCAGAATTAGTTTGCATACAGATATATAATGAACTCGGGTTTAAACTGATCAGAATCCACATTGCAAAGCTATGCTTAATTAAGTTAATGATGGTGATCCAGTCTAGGGAGTTGTGCAGGTCTATGCCTATAGGACAGCCTCTCTCGAAGCTCTCTTGAGATGTCAGCGTGGTGCGCTAGCATTTCTGTGTGGCTGGCCAAGACGTGGTTATGTCTGCAGGGAGTGGGTGGAAGCAGAGAGTCTCTACGGGATGTTTCTAGGGAGAGTCCATTCTCTTCCACCTAGTTATGCAGTTTCAGCTGTGGTTTTCAGCTTCTAAGCACAGCAAGTGAGGACAAGGTTTTCATCTGCTTGCCCCAAGTTAGCTCTTTAGTTCGTAACAGGGGGAAAGAAGGGGAAGAATTTTCTCTGTGGCTGGTTCTTTCTGTCCTCGGAAGGCTTTAATATGACAGGATATCTAGGCGTTTCTTAGGCTGTCCATTCCTACCTCCTGAATTTGATCTCTAGGTGTCCTGTGCTTAAAACCTTCCTTCCTCATCCCGTATTCTTAGACCTGAGGATTTTCAAGCCTCAGATCCCACCCTAGGGGAATGATGCGTGAAGGGGCAGGACTTCAGGTTTGCTCGGGGCTCCAAATGTGAGCGGTAAATCATGCTGTTGTCTGGGGAAAGGGTACCAGCGTGACCATCTGAACTGCACAACCCATCCTTGGCTTTCTGCCGAGTGCTGCCCGCGAGGAGGTGGCAGAGACACGCTGTCCACATACCCAAGTCGTCTCACTGCCCTCTTCCACCTCTAACACAAAACTGGTTCATTCTTCAGCTGTGGGCTGACACTGACCCGCTATTATTTCCTCTGCTTCATTTCTTCTTGGAAGAACAGGTTGTGTAAGCCTCGCCTCCCTGCCTCCAAGCCAGTGCTGCTGTGGGGGGAAGACGGTGTTGTCTGGAAGGAGTTGGTTTGTATGGTCGTTGGTAGCAGATGCAGAGCAGGTTACAAAGGTTCTTGTTCTTCCCCATGCTAGGCTCCCAGCTTCTTCGGGAATTGAAAAAGATGGACGACAAGGCATTGCTGGTGGAAGTGCAGCTGTTAGAAAGTAAGACTTACCATGCCCTGAGCAATCTGCCAAAAGCAAGAGCAGCCTTAACCTCTGCACGGACTACAGCCAACGCAATCTACTGTCCACCTAAGCTGCAAGCGGCGTTAGACATGCAGTCAGGTAAAGCCCTTCAGGAGGAGGGGAACCTCTAGGGCTTGTCACGATGCATCAGTTGACTGATACTTGTTTTTTCCTGAGTGAATCACAGAAAATGATGCTAGGTGGGACTGCAAGATACCCGCAAGTCTGCCCAGCTGCCTCAAGGCAGGATCGGCTATAACTACATTGTTACTGATACGTGTTTTTTCAGCCTGTTTTTTAAAATTCCATGGTGGAGGGTCCGTAACCTCCCCAGGCACTACAGCATTACACCATGTTAGCATAACTGTAACATTCCTGACCTAATTTACAGGCACCTGAAGTGCCCCAAACTTGTCTGTCTTAACATGTCCCCTTAAGAGAGGGCATAGATGTTCTTCTGCTAGAGATAAGGTAAAGGGGGACACAGAAGGAAAGTATTCTCTTTACTGAAATACCGGATAAAGCACTGGACAACCAAATTGTTCTGTCCTTATCCAGTCGCGTTCAGAATTTGCTCTGATGCCCCCCTGTTTGTTCCTCTCAACAGGTATTATTCATGCAGCAGAAGAGAAGGACTGGAAAACAGCCTATTCATATTTTTACGAGGCGTTTGAGGGATATGATTCAATTGACAACCCAAAAGCCATCACTGCGCTGAAATACATGTTGCTGTGCAAAATCATGCTGAACATGTACGTGGCAAATGGTTCTGCGAAGGACACTTCCTACATTTAAGTGGGAAAGGCTTTTTGTTTATAAGACTGTATACTAATGAAAGAACTCAAGCAGACAAGCTTGCTGTTTGTCGTCCTTTATGACCTAATCAGTGCTTGTGATATGGTGTTACTTGAGTTGTAGTAATTTGCTATCCATTGGGAATTTTTGAGACACACTTAGATTTAAGCTGACCGTGTCGTTGAATAATTACTCTCTTCCCTCCCTCCCCTCTCTAGCCCAGAAGATGTGCAAGCGTTAGTGAGTGGAAAGCTTGCTCTGCGGTATGCAGGAAGACAGGTAGAGAAACTGAATCCTTTCTATCTTCCTATTATCTCTGAGAATATTGTGTTATTCTTTTTGTCAAATACTTTTGGTCTTTGCGTACCAAAACACTCTTCACTGCTGAGTGTCCTAAGCGAGATCCAGAACTGATTAAATTACCAGAAGTAATTACCATAAGTCAATTGCCTTCAAAGGGAATACAGTGATTTTTCACAACCGGAGAATCTGGCCTGCTCGCTTCATTTTCCCTGGTTTTCTCCTCCCTGCTTTCCTCATGAACTACTAAACGCCTAACGCTGTCAGGTACTCAGCCCTCCCTGACTGCCCTGCAGCCGTGGATCTGATGGATTTAAATTCAAGTTCTTCATTGTTTTTACTTGTGTGGTAGCACGTCCTGAAAATCCTTTCATAGCAGAGAAGCTTGAGACCTAGATGAGTGTAAGGTGGAAGCCAAGCAGCTGGGGAGTTGTTAAATCAACTGTTTATTCTGACATGTTAACTTGCCAGTCTGTGAATGCCGCCTCCGTATTAAATCCAGGTATGCTCAGGGCCAAAAGCCGAGCGTGCCAGGGTCTGATCCAGGCTTCCACGCTGCTGCCCTTGGTGGCTTTGGTCAGCCAGCTGTTTGCTTTGACGCAGGAGCTAATGCTTGCCTACCTCACAGAGGATTGGGGAAGCTCTTTAGCAGAGGAGGTCACTGAGCATATGTGCGTAGAAAAGAGTCTGGAGCGGGGATACCCCTGTATTATCCCTGCTGGATCACGAAGGGCAGCCCTGGTCCTGCTTCACCCCCTTCTCCCGAGTGGGTTGGAGGCTCCTTTTCAGAGCGTGAGGGCAGTGTACCGTGGAGGAAATCTCAGCTGCTCCCTGCGCTGTTCTCCTGAGACGGCAGTGTTCCTGCAGCAGCTGTGGACAGCCTCGGGGACAGCTTGGTGGGACATGTGGTGGCGGAAGCCTGGGCCTTGTGCCTTGCAGCCACCGGGCTGTCCTGCTTGTCTGGCACACTCGTGCCTCTTGCCACTTGGAAACTGTTCTTCTACTGGTGTTACTATTCTGTTTAGTATAAATATGGTAGGTTGGTTGTGGCCGAGTCTTTTGCTTCGTTTCAGCAACTGTGGGGTAGACAAGAAACATTTCCTGACGCTGTCCGCGATAGGGTATCCCTCGGACTTCTGCCATGTTTCTGTTGCTTAGCAGAGGAAATGTGGCGTGCTGGAGGGGAGGAACACAGCTTTAAGGGCTGAGAATGACCACCTTCTTTACACAAGTGCCCAAATGCGCACTTTCCTTAAAAATTGTATCAAACCCCCAACCTGCAACCTGATAGGAACTGCAGCTGGTATTTTCAAACCTTGCAAAACTTGAGTTCTTTGTTTCTGTGAAGCTGATTTCACGCTGTGTCCTGCAGCTGTTCTGTGTGTTCCCCTTATTAGCAGCTGTTCTTTCTCTGCCTGCGTGGAACTAACACTGACATGCCTTTGTAGCAAGAGGAACATTCCCATTTTGCTGCTTAAGCACGTTTTCAGTATACTGCACAGTTGGCATAGTAGCACCAGAAAAATAACCTCCTCTCCTTTTCTTTCTCCGCAGACAGAAGCGCTAAAATGTGTGGCACAGGCCAGCAAGAACCGATCACTGGCAGATTTTGAAAAGGTGAGTCAGGAAGACTGACTGGGGCCTGGGGGGACAAAACATTCAGCAATGGCAGGTTTGGAAAGTTGTAGGAGCTGTTACATCCCACAGCAAGTAACCGTGAAAGCATTCAGGGAAAGCAACAGCCCATCAAGCAAATACCCTGCTATAATCAACCAGTTTGGGTTTTGCAGCGTGGGGAGCAACAGCTTACTTGAAACTAAGGAGGGGTTGTTTGGTTGGTTGGTTGGTTGGTTTGGGGTTTTTTGGGGTCTTTTTTTTTAATTATTATTTTGGAGAGCCAACTCAGAAGCCGTTTGAACTTCTGGTGCTGTTCCCTGGGCATATGTGTCTTCCTAAAAATTTTTCCTGGCTTCAGCAAGAATACCACAGGGAATAATGGAGAGGATTCCCATGTCAGGAAACAATCCTGTCATGCTGTCTCCTGAGCCGTAAACCAGAGATTCTGGCTTGCTGGGCTCCGGCAGTGTAAAGATGAAGGATGCTGGCTGCCAGGCTGTCGTGACCTCCTGGCCTTTCAGCTGAGTTGTGGGATTGGATTAACCACCGATGCTCTGCTGGGTGGGGAGGGAAGGCTATTTCATACTCAGAGAGGGCCTTGAAGACAGGAAACCTGTTGCTACCTGAATTGTTTATTCCCTCTGTGTCTTCCACAGGCTCTGACAGACTACAAGGTGGAGCTCAGGGACGACCCCATCATAAACACTCACTTGGCTAAGCTCTATGATAACTTATTGGAACAGAATCTGATCAGAGTCATCGAACCCTTCTCCAGAGTACAGGTAAATGTTTCCAGCAAGCACGCCGACACGCTGGTACCTCTGTCCCCTGCCGTTGCCGGGTAAGGGACTTGTTCCCATACAGAATACTTCTCACTCAGAGCTGCTCGGCACTTCCAGAGCTCAGGGTTCATGAAGTGCAGCTGAAAAATGATAAGGAGGGGGCTGAGGGGAACTCCGGAAAACCATCTTCCAGAGTCATTGTCCTTTCCACCTGTTCTGCTACGCGCCCTGAAAGGTGGACACGCTTTAAACAGTGAAGGTGACAGCGTTTGACTTCTGAGGGCTCTGACAGGGTGTGAGTAAAGCTGCGATAATCCTGGAGAAAAAATGTTATTTCACGTTTCGGAGGGAAATGGCTTTAGGTGTCTAGTCCATCTTCACTTAAAATTGGGTATGAAATCTGAAGGATGTGAAGCTGCAAAGTGGAGAAAACCATTTTAGGCTGACGCGTTTACGGGCCCTTGAGCTGTTCTTTGGCAGAGCCCCACACCTCCACGTTGCGTGTCACAAGTACAGCTAAAGATTTACTTAACTCTATTGGTCTCTCTTATAGATTGAACACATATCCAGCCTCATCAAGCTCTCCAAGGTAAGAACATCATTAGAAATCAGTGGCACTTCTTAAGAGGGCAAAGGAATTGAGGTCAAATGGCATTTGCCACTGGGAAATAAGTGTAGGCTATTAAACCTGACAGGTCAGCTCCACAGCGTTTACAGGCAGACATCGCTCTTGGGAACTTGACTTTAACACAGACAGTTTCCAGGAGTCATCGGACTGGCGTCCTCTGCCCTAAGGCTTTGCTGTAGCGTCGCCTTCCTTCACGTGGGTTTTGCTCCCTGTAAAAGAAAAAAGCACTGGCTTTTTCCTGGAGACGGGTTTTCCTCGGCTGTAGTAACAGCTCATGTCGTGACCAGCGCAGTCTTCCCTGGCGACCTGCGTTTAATCCCCGCCAGCGTGCTCAGAGGAATCTTTGGCAGACCCTTAAGATACAGGATCCAGCTAATCGCTGTGATTGAAGTTTCATTAGGGATGCATATGTCACATTGACTGTTGTGAGGAGTGCTTTATAGATAATCCCAACCAGATTAAGTTTTAGGAAAGTCCACTGTAGTCCGAGCCAGTTGCATCCCAAAGTGCTTTTATCCTTTATTGCCGTTAAGGCCGGAGGTTCGGAACTGTCCTGAGGTCGGCCTTTATGGTCGTAACGTTATCTGTCCTCCTCTATCTGTGCAGTCTTTTCCTAGTCTGGTGTTTAACACGTAGTTTGAATAAAAGCTGGCCCGCAGTTGTTTAACTGCGGCTCTGTGTCCTCTGTCCAAAGAGCAGAAGAGGAGCTGACTCCGGGGCCTTGCCTGGCACGGGGCAGCAGGTCAGCTTGGCCAACACTTGACTAAATATTTGCCGAACCAAGCTAGAACGCTCCAAATCCCCTAACGAGTAATGCCTGTGTGAAGTGACAGATCCACCGGCTCCTGCAGAACGCGAGGGCAAGGCGCCCTGGTGCTCTTGGCAGTAAAAGCTACCGCTCCATTTGCGGTGTCATCTAAAGCATGTGGTAGTATGAAAGCAGCGTGCGAGGAGAGATCTGTGCTGACATGGCGTTCAGTGGTAACGTAGCTGCTTTTAAGCGGTGCTTGTATCCCGCCAGGGCTGTTAGGGGCAGTAAAATTTACATTTCTTTATATCGTTCTGGGAGACTTTTAAATTTCTCCGCTTCAATTTCAGGCTGAGGTAGAAAGGAAACTCTCACAGATGATCTTGGACAAGAAGTTTCATGGTGAGTCTCTGCCTCCTTCCGTCCTGACCGCTTTGCCGCGGGCAGGCGGTGTGTAAGCAGCTGTGGATGGACTCTGCGCCTTTGAGCCCCTGTGTCCTCCTCGGGCCGCTCTGCTTCAGAGGGCAGGTTAACCGGGAAGAGCGGCGAGCGGGGGGTTCATTTGTTACTCTTGTCGTGAAGGCTGTTCCTAGTGCTCCGTCTGCCTTCGTTCAGCTCCAGGCTTAATTTCTCACAAATCAGAAAGTGCTGTTAAGCCCTTCCTTGCTGCGGCTGCATCCAAGGGCGGTTGTGAGAGCCGCTGGTGGGCTTCCTAGCGAAGATGTGCCCTTCTGCCTCGGAGCTTACTGGAGTATGTGGTCACCTTTCCCAGATAACTTATGCCAAGGACATGTGTGCGTTGGTGGGGGGCAGCCAGACAGCACAGCTGATGGGTTCGGGTTTGTGGGGGATCACAGGAGGCTGTTTCTCTTATCAGCCCTCAAGAAAACGGCTCCGTTCTTGTTTACGTCGTCCCTAGCGCCAAGTTAGAAAGCCTTCTTGACGTGGCTGAGCCAGACGAATGGCTAAAAGCAGCATCCTGGTTGGAGAATAGCTCAAAAATTACAGAGCCCAGCTGCAGCGCCCATCTGGCACCTGGAAATGGTTTCATTATAAAACGGCCTTTTGTATTTTTGCCTTGCCCCCGTGTGGTGCCGAGCCTGTGCTGGGCACGGGGACCCGGCGGGGGAAGGTGGCTGTTCGGGACCGGCGTAAGCATCTCCTGGGCGTCTTCTCAGGCCCCTCTCTCGTTTTGGTGGGGTTTTTTTCTGGATAAGGTTCTGCTAACGCAATCCAGACAAAACCAGTCAGCCGGTCTAGTCCAATGCACGAGCCCCTTCCAAACCCGGCACAGCCGGCCGGCCGTTCCCTGGGTAGATCCCTCAAATTCCTGCTCTCTGGAAGATGGGCTCCATCGAGCGTTACGCTGGTAACCGCAGCTTTGTGTCCGCAGGCATTCTTGACCAAGGCGAGGGAGTCCTGATCATCTTCGACGAACCCCCCGTAGACAAAACCTATGAAGCCGCCCTCGAGACTATTCAGAACATGAGTAAAGTAGTGGATTCGCTCTACAACAAAGCCAAGAAGCTAACATAGGTGAGTGGCGGTCGGAGCCGGAGGTCCCGGCTGCTCCGGACCCATCGCTCCTCCCAGGCCACAGTGCGGTTTGTGTCCTTGAGGCTTGTTTTCTCTCCTCGCGATTGACGTGACTCTGTTTTCTTTTGCAGAGTTGAATTTGCTAGCTGTCATTTGGAGAGTGTGTGTGACAGGAGAGTGAAACCTTTGGGAAAATGTTAGGAGACTTTTTTTTTTTTTCTTTTTTTTTTTTTCTCTTCCCTTTGGTCTACTTTTCGCTCGGAAAGTTTTTAAACTTCCTCATCCCGTGCATCTTGTATTCCATACGATGCGTGTTCCAGTTTCCATGTAATCTTTACTGGCCGAACTTTGTATCTGGGGGGGGAAATATTGTTTAAACAAAGAGGGTATTCTAAATAAAAGGAAAAAGGCTTACACTACCTAAACATGTGCTTTCCACTTCCTGAGGGATGGCAGAGAGTTAAGCAGGGACGAAGTTTTGTTACCGATAGGTGCCCAAAACAAGTTTGTTTCATCTCTCCCTCTGCTCTGAAATCTGAGACTTTCTGACGGTGTAGAAGCAGCCAAGTTTACTTCCTTCGTACTGAACGCAAAAGAAAAAAACAACAACAACAAACAACAAAAAAAACCACCAACAACGAAAAAAAACCCAAACCCAAAAATGTACAGACTGCTGGTTTATTTTTAAATCTTAAAAGACCTCAGATCCCCTTGGAAAGCGGCTCCGCAATGATTTTCCTGAAGCCTTTGGCACCTGAGGAACCCGCTTCAGAACTGGCGTTGTGCTGCGCCAGCCCTGCCCCGCGCCCCTCCGGCGCCTGCAGCCCCCGTCGAGACCATTAGGCCAGTTTCTAATAAAGGGAACAGCGCAGGTTTTCCCCGGAGGCCTGCCTTGCATGCTATTGTTTTAAAAAAAATAGACTAGATTTTAAATGTTTCATCCCTCCACCCGGCGCCCCCCCCCCCACCTGCCTTGGTGGGAAGAGCAGGTGAGCTGGCGTTCCCCGCGCCCTCGCCTCCCTGCGGGAGCCGAACTGCCGGCGGGGAGGCAAGGCGCTGCCCGGGCTCTCCTTGTATTCCCTCTGCTGCGTTAGTGATTCTATTGGATTCTTTTTTTATTTTATTTTTCTTTTCCAACATCGGCTGTGAGACAGCTCGGCCCTTCTGGAATAAGGCGGTGCAGCGCTCGCCGGGGAGCGTCCTTGTTACTGTTCCAAAGTCCATCCGTGTGGGGGGGTGGAGCGCGGTGTATTCCGGCATGTTTCGTTTTCTGGTGAGGTTCCTAGCTAGGTTTTAACGCCATTTGGGCAGTGTAAGCTTCTGCATCTCTGTCCCGCTGATCTTCATTTTTATTTTTTTCCCTTTTTTTTTTTTTTTTTCCCCCCCTTTCCCCTCTGTCTCTCTCTTTCTCTCTCCCTCGCCACGTTTTTTCTTACAAAATTTATATTTTGTAAAAGGATTCTGTTTTATCAGGAAATATTTTGCCTTCACACTGAATCTTGGACTGGCTGATTTTTTTTTATTTCTTTTTTCTGCTTTCTGTTCATATTTTAACCTCTCTGACATTTTATTTTATTTTTAAATTTCCATCTCATACAGTCAGTCGCTGTTTGGGTTTTTGGCACCATCAATATCAAATGTACAAACGGTTCTTGCTAACCAACACCAGGTATATCTGATGTTCAGATGAGTTCCAATAAAATAATTTTTTTTTCAAAAAAGAACCCCTGTCTCCTGTCGTCAGCCGCCGAGGCAGATCGCGGGCGTCTGCGCTGCGGTTTCTCCCTTTGCTTAGGCCGGAGCTCACGAGAGCATCGTGGTGATGGTGTTTCCGAGACGCGGAGCGTGAGGGACCGCGTTTGAAAGCGGCTTCGCTGAAGATTTATGGATTGTCGCCTGCTCCTGGCGCAGCAAGTTTGAGTTCTACCAATATTACCGTTATTACGATGATGAAAAATGAATTACACCTGCCCGCTTGCACCTCTGGCCTTTCTTAAAAACACTCTGATGCTGTGCGGGAGAGGCTCACGTTGCGTACGATCCCTCTTACGGCTGGAGAGGGGTTTCGGGATGTCATGGCACTGATGCAGCACCTTTCATTTCCGTGTCTGCAAGTCGTGCATCCCGGTCGAGGGGGTGCAGGTTTTTGTGGAACGAAACCCGGCCGAAAAATGTGAAGGACTTGACTCCTGCTCTTGGGCATGGCGTGGGTTGCAGGGGAAGCTCATCTCTACTTTTCTCGATAGGTTTGTTGAAATACAAATAGCTCATAAGGTTTGTGTTTTGGGTTTCGTTTGTTTGTTTGTTTGTTTGTTTTTCCCAAAAGCAGCTCTGGCCAGGTCACTGTAATGCCCCTTCATGGGCATTTTCCCAGGGGTGCTTAGCTGGGGCTGTGATTTGCTGATTTAGGTCGCTAAATCTCTCGGCGAGAAGGTGTCCAGCTCTGTCTCTTGTCCCTCAAAGGGGACAGGATTGTCCTGACCCCGCGGGTGACGCTGGGGGGGAGCAGCCGAACCCCAGTGCTGGAGGCTGGGACTCAAACCAGGAGCGAGGATGCTGCAGCAGGTCCCTGGTGACACCGCCCTGCGTGGGGTCAGGGAGGTTTAATTGCACGTTGGTCACTCAAAACCGCTGGCGCAAAAGCCGGGATTTTTCCAAGGCGGCTGCGCGCCTGCCTTCCGCCTCCCAGTGTTAGGCCACTAACTAAATTAGGGCCAAAACAGCTCAAATGATAGAGCTCGTTAAACGCTTTTGGCTTAAACTTCAAAAGGCTTCACTTAAAAAGCAGGCTGTCACACGAAGGCGGGTTTCACGCCGCTTTGGCTCCGTGCAATATTTTTTTAATGGACAAAGGGATTTCTCGGGAGCAGCAGTGCTGGGCTCGCACCGTCCCTCTCCCAGCACGGCGCGGAGAAGCCTCTAAGGCTGCTTGAAGAGGACGGGCGGAGAGGAGACCTTCTCACCATCCCTTCAAAAAGCAGCTCCCACCCAGGGCTGGACGCCCGTCGAAGGCTGGGGGCATTTTCGGGTGCTTTGGGGCAGGTCTGTCCCCACGGCACTGGAACCGCGGCTCCTTCCCTGGGCCTGGGGCAGGGTGTCAAGGCCTGCTCCGTGCTCCAAACGGCCGCCCGTCGGCTTCCCAGCCCATCGCGCCTCATCGAGCTCGTGGTGCTGAGAAAACTGTTGCCCTAATGTGGGACAGGGGAAAAAAAAATGGATCAGAAACTCTGTCCCGGTGTCTCCGCGTGTCGGCAGCCCCGACCTGCGCGGCCGTGAGTACCTGCTGCGGCCCCGCACGGCCCCTGCCCTGTGAGAAGCAGCAGCTTTGACCCGAAGTGAGATTTTTTTTTTTTTCTTTACCTTCCACACGCTTTAAACCCCACGGGCGGGGGCGGGCACGTCCCAGGCTGGCGAAAGAGTCCGAGTGGCACCGCCTGGGGACAGCGGTTTTTGGGGACAGCCTGGGTGCTGGGAGGGTGTAGTTGTGACTGGATGAAATGGGACGTTTTGGAGGTTTCTGAAGAATTCTATGTCGTGTGAAGGGCATCTGTGGCAGCGGTGGCTTTTGAGAGTACAAATGAGCTCTAAGTCATTAGCCAAGCCCTGATTAGTCCAGCGCCGGGATGAGCCCTGGCCCTGCTCTCTGGCCACCAGCCCCCCCGGGGAGGAGGTGGCCCCGGTGGCCGCGGCGGCGCTGGAGCCGGGCAGCGACGGAGCGGCCTCTGAGTGTCGCTGCAGGGTCTGCAAAGCGCGACGGGCCCCGGCCCGGAGCCGCGTCCTGCGGGAACGGGGCGCCCCGAGTCCCGGCCCGGGGGGGGACCGAGCTGGGCGGGCGACTTCCCCCGGGACCCGCCGGGCCCTGGCACCCACCGGCCGTGGGCGCTGCCCCTCGGCCTCCCCTGCGGCGGGCGGCGTTTTCCTGGAAAACCTTTAAAATTGCGTAAAGCCCCGGTGCCTTCGGGGCCCCGCGCTGGCTCGGGCACCCGCGGGGGGAGCGGGGCTGGAGCGGGGTGTCACCGGCGGGGCCGGCCCAAGGGCCGTGGTCTGGGATGCCGGGGGAGGAGGCCTTTAAGTTTGAATTTTTGGGTGGTATTTTTTTTGTATTTTAGTTCCGTTTTCTTAATGTTATTCCGCCGCCGGGGGCTCGGGGAGCTGAGCCGGGGACCGGCACCGCGGGGGGCGGGGCTTGGCGGTGGGAGGGCGGGGCCTCTGCCGTGTAGGGAGCGCGGGGAGGCGTGGCTTGTCACCAGTGGGCGTGGTCTGGACCGACAATAGGCGTGGCCTGTGCTGCGGTGGGCGGGGCATCGTCGGGTGAGGG
>VXBH01006756.1:0-38746 GCA_013400035.1 Rynchops niger
TCATAGAAGTGACACCACAGCCCCATGATGCACAAAGTGGACATGGAGATGATGGTTGCCTTTTAGGGCTCGGTTTTTGCTCACATACCATCACAATATCTTGTACGGAGGCAGATTCCAGGATGTGGTGTCTATGAATACATAGGGACAGATCTGTCTGACAGAATTTATTACAAGTGTCAGAGAATGAGAAGTAATGAAGTCTTCAGTAGCTTCTTTCCATCCCAGAAAAGCACAATGGACAAAACGTTTGCCTGAAGGATAGTGCCTGCTGATTTGGATTCTTAATTCCTGCACTCAGTAAGAGTACTTTCAGAAGTATAGAATAGCTGAAATTGAAAGGGACCTCCTGGGATTTTGTACTCCATCTTCCCCGCTCAAGCAGGGTCAGCTTGAACTGCTTAGGACTGTGCACAGTCAGGTTTGGAGTAACTCCATATATACCCTCAGAGGAAGAGAGAAATTTTTTTCCATGCATGTTGTGATGACAAAATACTGGTTTAGACTTACTTAAGGAGGGGAGGGGGAAACGTAGCCAATGTCCAGATATCTGTCAGAAAATCTAAATTCCTTCTTGGGGGTGTTCAGGGGTAGAGTTTCTTCCCCTGAAGGATTAGCAACAGGTGAGGAAATAATCCATCAGATAAAGTGATTAAGAAACAGCTTCCTAGTCTTGATAGGAGGATGGATTATGTGATTTCTTTGAGATCTTTCCAGCTCTGTTTCCCGTGGTTGTTTTCCCTTGATAAAATTCTACCGAATTATGGCTTTAATGAGGAGTAAAGATTTCTCATTTTAGGTTGTGATAAATTATTACAGTATTATTTAGAACTTACATAACCATTTTAATTTTTCAGAGGTTTTAAAAAATGTTAATTACTTTATTAGTAATAATTAGCATGTTCTTTGGGAATTACAGATTTTTTTTTTCCCGGTTCTTTGTTTGCCATTGATTTTGTTCTTTCAGACATGTTTCTTGTTCTCAGTGTGCAGTTTGGATAATGCATTTTCACCTGGTTTGTTCAAGTTACACTCAGTTTCTTCCCCCTGTCCCCTTTGTTTCTGATAAGATGGGTCATGAGTGCAAGAAGGAGTATGGATCTATGATGGAATGACTGTAAAGATGAGGAATGACTTCCAAACATTGCTTTAAGAGCCCTCTGAATGGGAGACCTCTCACCCTGAGTGTAGAGTTAGACTGAGTCCTGCCATACAATGCACCTCGTGTCACATGTTTTTTTGTGTCTTTAAACATGTTTAAGGAGTGGCTTAGGGTTTTGGGGGAGGGGAGGTGGTGTTGGTGGTTTTTTCTTCCCCAACAGACTGCTATTCTGCTGGAATGGTTCTGTGAATTGATTTGGCATGTCATCTCCAAGGGACTTGCGTACCCAGTATATAGGTGCATGGCCAGGGTTATTCAGTGAAGTTTAGTAAGTTGTTGTGATGTGACATGAGGAGTCCAGCTTGGCTCGTACCATAGTTGCTTGTGTGTCAGTGAGTGAAGTCAGCACCAGGTGCATAGCTCAGCTGATTACGAGGAGAGTGATTTCCTGGCTCCACTGCTACATAGATTTCACATTGCCTTATTCCCAGACAGGAAGGTAATACCTAGCACATAATTCCTTGAAATTCTTAGGAAGTACTTGAAAGTAAAATTCTTACTTGAAAGTAAAATTGTTCAAAAGAAGGCCTCTATGTGTTATAGTAATAATACTGCTCAATTATGTCATTGTTAAGTTTAGAAGATATAACATGAGTTACCCCTCAGATCTTTGCTGTCTGAACCAATTGCAGAGGAGCATGGGGCAACAGTGAGCCCTGGGGAAAGCAATGAGTATGTAACTACTGGCATCTCCAAGGATATTTCAGGTCCCTGCAGAGATTTGCGAGGGAGTGAGTTGGGCTGCAAATGCTTTCTACTGGAAGTGGATTATGGAGGGGTGTTGACTAGTAAATGATTCAGGGATTGTTCCTTCTTTTGAAAATATTGCTAGTGATGCACACTCTGAACCTCTTTTCTGGTGTAAATCTTTTCCTTGCACTTACAACAGTGGGTAGCAGGTCTGTGGCTTTCTATAGGCACGTAAAACTGTAGCCAGGCCACAAACACTGCCTGAGCAAGACTGCATCCTGGCATTGGTCAGAGTCTGACTTACCTGGAACAACTTTCCTATCTGCTTTGGCTTCTTTTCATAGAATCATAGAATCTTCATGGTTGGAAGGGACCTTTGAGATCATCAAGTCCAACCATACATTTGCAGGTTTATGTCATGCACTAGCTCCTTGCTATAACAGAGACTAAAAGATAACTACACTGGAGCTTACAGAGGCAAGGGGATCTTGGTCACCTGTATCATCTCTTTGAAAAAAGAAGGGGAGCATGTAATTTATTTCAACGATCAAGCGATTTGCTGGCTGGAATGAAAAAATTTTCCCACTTACATGTGACATAAAGGTGATTGGGGGGAATAATCAACTTCAATTCACCTTCAGTGATTTGCTTTTCCTTTCTCGCACTGAGAAAATGCTGAAGGCTGGATATTGAAAAGATTTTACTCCAGAGCCTGGATCACCCCTACCCCAGTAAGTTCTGCAATGTGAGCATCAGCCATTCCTTATGGGTTTGGGGGCATCTCTGTCCCTTTCAGGAATATCAGTGTCATTCACAAGACCTGCTGAAGGGACACAAAACTAATTAAACAATATGCAAAGTCCAGTGCCTTTTTAGTTTATGTGAACATCAAAATGGCTTGGGAATCATCAGAATAAAGCCTCACCTCCTGTGAACTCATGCTTTTGTCTCTCATTTCATAGCTGACCTATGTCTGCTTCCTTGAAATCCCCTCAGTTCACCACCTTATGCACTAGCTTTCTAACCATCTACCTCTTATATCCCCTTTGCTCCCACTCCACAGTTTTCTTTGCTCTTTCTTATACTGCCTGTCTATATGGCCAGTGTTGGTGGCTGAAGAAGTAAGGACTGATATTCTGATCACTGCCCCTTGGGATAGGAAAGGTCATCATTCTGTCCCTCTGGGCGCTAATTTCAGTTCATCAATCTTTCCCAATCTTCTGGGTTTTTTTGCGTAACATGTCAAGAGCTTTCAAGCTGCCCTGCTCCATCTAATCTGTTTGCAACAGGAAAACAGGGCTGAAACTGTGCATGTCTCCTGGTCAGCAGGAGAGGAGAAAGAAGGTTGGTGTGACATATTTATATATTACAGTATGGTGACATATAAATAATCTTTCAAGGCAGCAATCTTAAAAATCAGGGGAAAAAAACCCAAAGCAAAAGATGCAGTAGGTAATATAATTGGTATTTTTCTGACAAGATGAAGATATCCTATCCAGGCCAGCCAAGGGAGGTCTTTCAGAGAAGTTTGACAATGCTCCTACTATCCCAGAGATTTTTCCTGAATATGTACTGGGTTTTGACTGCTTCTCAGGATTCCCCCAGAAAGTAATGCAATAGCAAGTAATCACTTGAAGACGTAGGAAAAAGCCTTTAGATGAATAAACCAGCTGGTTTGTGAATATCTTGTTAAGGAACACTGATTGAATTATTATTATTTTTTGCAGGGGTTTGCTGTATTTTGGTAACCAGGGCCTTTGCCACAGTTCTTTGAACATCTGGATATACAGAAATATTCTATGATTAGATTGCAAAGTTTTCTTTTTTAGTCTTGCTGCTCTGTTTCCAACTTTTTCTCATTTAAAGCAGGGAGAGGAAAATTGCCTCCAATAGTTTGAATGAAGTTCGTTTTTTTTACTGGCCCGCTCAGTTCTGATTTCCATGTGGGGAAGACTGAAATCAAAGTAGGATGATAATGAGAAAAATGCTTCAGAGGCTCAGGGCCTAACCAGGAAATCAACACAGTTTGCTCAAAACTTCAAGGTTGCTCAGGCCTTTCTGCCATGGGGAAATTTAAGGACCCTGCCAGACTATCATTTATTTTTTTCCAAAGTTCAAAGGGAGACTACACTTCATGCAAAGCCCAGGTTCCCAGCCTGCATAATCAGGGAAATAAAGAATAATTCTTGCCACTCATAAAACTTGCGGAGTTCATCTTCTCAAAGGTTTGGGTTTTTTGTCACAAAAGTTAAGAGACAACTGCCTGGGGAAAAGTGAAGTCCCAAGACAGAACTGGATTTGTCATTGTGCATGATGTTGTGCTCCTGTCTTCCTGCTCCCTTCCAGGGGCACAAAATGGCTCTCTGGAGGATAAATTCTTCCACTGCTATGAAATGGGTTTTACTGCCAAATCCTCTGAAGACCAGGGCTGAAGGTCATTCATCTGTTGGTGGGAAAGAGAAGATCTTCTGTCTAACACATACTTGCTTGCTGTTGAAGATAACACAAGCCAGGAGAAAAACAGCCACTTGTGCACCCTGGTGTGCTTGAGGTGTAGAAGGTGGGGAGAATGGATGCCTTGTTTGAGAGGCATGCGTGACTTCTGTCAAGTGGAGGCAGAAAAAGAGAAAGTGTCACATGTGTTGCCCAGCTGATAAGCCAGAGAGCAGGACTGGCAGATATAAAGCCAGGTGGGGCAGAAACAGTGAGCTGTAGGCTTCCTGGTCATCCTCTTGCATGTCAAAACAGCATCGAAGTCTGTTCTGTATGCACTAATGAACAAATGAGATTCTACAAAAATAGTAGCCTGCCTTCCCCTCGTGTCTGTTATGCGTGTGTGTTTCTTTACATACATAGAACGTCAATTTGCAAACATGAAGAAAGTGATTGTTGCAACCTCCAGACACAGCACTAGCTCATATTCTAAAGGGTGGTTTCTGCAATGAGTCATAAGACCTAAACTCAAACAGACCTAGTGTCATACCCTTTATCCTGCTTTGAACTAGAGGAATTAGCGGTCTGGACTTTTCCGTGAGGTACAAGTGTATCTGCGTTAATTTGTACTCACACTAGTATGGGCACTACTCTGCTAACCCCCTTGTGCTACTCTCTAGAGTCCAGGTGACCTCTGCCAATGCTGAGGACTCAAATGAGTCATAGCTTCCTACCATTTTCTACCCTTTTGGAAAATACAGGGAATCTTCCTTCTGATTTTCAAGGGAGGTGTGCTGACTGAGAACAGAGCTGTTATGAGCCTGCATGCTTGACAGCTAAGGGAACACCTAGGTTCTTGCTGCAAAATGCTGGTGCAATTCTCAGCTTCTCTTACTGTCTTTTTGATCATCACAGGGCACTTCAAAGATAGGCTTTTTCTGGAAAACCTTTTTCTCCAAATCAAACCTCCTATGAGATCTGCTATTGATAAAAAAACAGCTTTTCACCATTCTGACCCTGCATGTATCTATGATTTCACAGCTATGATGTAAATTTCCTATGTTTAGAAGACTAAGTGGTGCAAGTATGAATAAGTGCTGACTTATACCTTAAGCCGTGTGCAGACCTGAGTTGTCCACTCAGCTCACTTAGTGGCTGTGTGAGACATTGGTGCAAGCCCAGTTTGCAGACTGGATGCTCACCTTTGCCTTAACACTTGCATTTTCTCCCTCCTGAAGGCCATTCTGTCATTATTTATGTAGCAAAGTCTGCATAGCCTCGTGTCATGCCCCAGGAAGGTGCAATATGATTCTATGATTCTATGAATATAAAGAAGAAATGAGAGTAGAAGAAAGAAAATATGTGGACATGAATGACTTGAGATAAAAACTCTTCCACTTAGGCAGGACTCACTCCAGTGGGTGAACCCTGAGGGCTTCAGGACTTTGTCTTGCTGCTTTATTGCTGGTAGTCAAATTCAGGCGTCCAGAGGGTGTTGCACTGGCCTTGTTCTTTCTCAGTAGGTCTTCTGTACTGCCAGATCTGACATGCACCTTTGCATGGGTTATACCTGGCTGCAAAGCAGTCTGTGTAAAAGGATGGGAGACGTGATTGGCCTGTTGAACCCAGGATCCTGGAGAAGGAGTGGGAAGCTCTCTTGTAGGGCTGAGACTTTTTGTCAGTTCCCAAACAAGTATTGCCTTTGAGGCATTAGTAGTTAAGTGACTCAGTGAGCTGGTACTGCTGGTGATGTGTCGTTACTGACTATGTTTTGGGATGATTGGATGATAGTTTCTTAAGGACGATAGACAGATAAAAGCAAACTGGAGGCAATGCCTCTGAAGTACTGCAGACAGCACCAGCACAGTGCTGCACAGAAGGGTGAAGACCTGGAAATAAACCAAGATTAAGTCAGCCAGTCTGTTATAATTTCAAAACAGAGCTTCACACTGCTTCTTCAAAGGGAGTCAAAGATGTGCAAGGTTCCGGGCGGTATGATAAAAGCTGACAGATCTGAGCATCTCAAAGCATTATTGAGAATTTTGCCGTGATCCTGTGTTTTGGTCATGGAAGTTAGGGCCCTTGATACTGGAGAATACCAGGTATCTGGATGAGGAAAAGGCCTTGCCCTCCAGTTATTTTCTGTAAAATGTTATAGACCTCCAGAAATCCCTTCCAGCTTGAAATGTTCTGTGATTTAGTCAGTTAAGAGCATTGTTGTCAGAGCCATTGGAAAGTTATTTTGGACTTTTTCCTGTGTCTCTTACTCCTAGATGCCCCGCTTGGAAGCCCCTGGCTTTCTCTTGGATGTCTTTCTCAATTTTTAAAAATGAATGAACCACTGAGACTGCAGAGGAATGGGTTGTGAAGCTACCAAAGCACAATAGGGAAATGCTGAAGGGCAGTTCCTCTCACACCACAACTGAGGTGAAATATTAAACACAGAGAAAAGAGGTGGGTTGCAGGGCATTGGGGTTTGTTGTACAAACTGTACCTTTATCTTTGGTGGAAAGCTGCTCTTTGGGTACGGCGTAGCAAGGTCCATATTTGGAGGTAATTACCAGGCTAATGGGGAAGACTAAATAGTTAAGCACAGAAGTGATTTACTTGTGCTAAAACAGGTTTGTCAGAGAAATTTATATTGTGTTAAATCATTGCTTCCTCTGATTTTAAATTAGAGTGTTATCTCCTGCTTAATGAACAGGGCACAGGAGGCTCCTAAAACGTATAACATTTTGGAGAGGGCAAAAGCTATGTATGTCACAATGCATGAATGTTGCTCCATAGTTGAAAACATGAACCAGAAACTTCTTTTTTTATTATTTTTCTGGAGCCCTGACTTTGTAAACACTGGGTAGACACAACTTTATTCTGGTGGAGACACAGCCTTGAACTCAGCAGTACCTGAGATAGTTTGTTAGCCATGAAAGCAGGAGATTGAAGCTTAAATTTTCCTTTGGAGGATGTTTTTCAGCCCTGCAGGTTTGACGTGATGACTTTGAATGCAGGATGGAGACCATGTGTATTTTTTTATTTCAGATGTGAACCACAAGACTTAAAAATAGATGGCTTCCTTCTCTTGAATGAACAGCTTTTAAAAACACTACTTAAAAGGAATAGGTAATTAAAACAATTCTAAATATCTTTCCCCTGACTGTGTCCTTATGAGATGTATCATCTCTCAAGCCTGGGTTTTAATCTAACTCAATTCTCTGCTATATTGCTGAAAACATTTTACACTTTCCCTTCCTCCTCAGGAAGAACTATCATTGCAGAGCTTGGTTGCATGTGGTTACATTTCCTCCTGCCTGTGTCATCCTACAAACCAGACACTACCCTCTTTTGTTAGATGATCCTGGGGAGGATCCCAGGGATGTGGTCTTGTGGATCCGGTGTGCAGAGCCAGGATGAGGTATAAAGACACTTTTCTCCTTGCTAGCCAGAAATTCATGGACTATCTAGAGTGCCTAGGGTACCTCAGATCAAACAAGTAAAATGGAGAGAGAAGGAAGGTCTACATTTAGTGAGCTGTCATCAACATATTATCAGGTAAGGAAGGCAGACACATCGATTTGGATTTGTGTTTTGAAAAGGATTCACTTCTCAAAAGGCGGCAGAAAGTCAAGGGACTGCACAAGTTTATCAATATCAAACTGAAAAATCTTGGTGATCTGATCTGTTAGAGACTGTATGCTTGGACGTAGAAACTGGAAGTATCAGCCTTTAATTGAGCTTTCCAAAATACCCAGTGTCATTAAAAAGTTATGGGACATGATGAGATTTTCTGCTAATGTCTTCTGTATTACCTCCTGCTGAGTACTGACTGTGAAGTCAGCCTCTGTCTGTTCTTGAGATGTGAGAAGAAAAATGGTTGATCTGGGATATAGATGAGAAATAGTGCATTTAAAAGCAGTTTTGGGAGCCCATCAAGATTTCTTTGCAGTCTATGTGACTCTGGCCGTGCATGCAGCACAATCCCCTCTAGAGCTCCCAAATATTCAACACAACAGTCTGTACCCACATCCAAGAGATGCTAGACTAATGGTTTAAGTGCTTCAAACCTAATTCCCTGAGCTAGTGATCCAGACCTGAGCTTTACCAGCCCACCCTGTGCTCTGTGAGTATACAACAAATGTAGGACGTACCTCAAATGAATCCTGAGCAGGCAGTGTCCATGGGAAAGCTGGTCCTGGAATTACTACCAAAGCCCTTGTCACCGAAATCCTACTTTGGTGCCAGATGTTTTCCAGTAGCCTGCTGCCCTTTTCCTCCTTGTCTGTCTTTGGGGGAAAAGGAAGGAGAGAAAGAGAAGGAAGAGGAAAGGTGACATACAGATCCATCTTCAAACCACAAGGTCTGGCACTGCTTCAGTACATCATCCCTGCAGGCTTCATTTCCATCTATCCTTGCCATCCCTCCTCACCCAGTTCCAAGTCTTGTTCTATTGGTCAGTGTATTGTGATGGCCCTTGTCTACTTCTAAAAGACCATGCAGAAGACTTTCTGTTGATTTATTGTCAAGGATGCTACAATAGGAGCAGGGACTGTAAATGGCACAGTCTTTCCTCTTCTAGGGGCAAGCTTTTAATTTTTCATTCAAATGTTCAGGTCAATATGCCATCAATCTATGATGAAGCATTTCTGTAGCAGATTTGGCATAGCCTTGTATTTCCAGGTGATTGTAGGCTTGCATTCATAAGACTGGAGACCTACAAGTCCTTTTTGCTCCAGCTCCTGCCATTGTTTAGAATTGTGCTTTCACATCTGGACACTTAGACCTGGGTTTTGCAACTCCACTTCTATTTTCAGTAGGTGTTAGCATTCAGGAGACTCTGTCTTAAAGCAAACTCTACAAATAATCAAAAAGAAATACAATAAAATGCATGTTCTCTTAAGATTTATCTGTATGTTCCTTTTTCAAGAATAGCTCATTTGGGAATATTTGCATGCCTGGACAGGCCTATTCCAGAATCATTTGGAGTCCAGAGTAGCTTAATTCCCTTTTAAATATGTTGCACTTGAATCTTTCCATTTACCTTAACGTGAAAGAAGTTGTGGGTTAAATATCCCACACAGCAAGTTGCATTTTGTAGGACTGTTGGCCATATTAGCACACAATTCTTACCAGTGGTTAAAGGAAGAACTCTTCTGCCTGTCGTCAGAATCAGCTCTTGAAATGAAGGTAATAGATTTTTCCACTGTGGNGTCCTCATTAGTGATGGAAGCATAATAATATGTGTGCATTTTAAAGTGGGTCCTTTGCAAAGAAAATATTGATAAAACTCTAAAAACAGTCATGCAAAGCAGTTCAGCAAGTATTTTGTCTCGGAAAACAAATATTCCTCTTATTGTCAGCTTCACATGTCTAGGCTGATCTCCACTCACCCTTGTTTTAAAGAAATTATATGTGTGTCCTTTAAGTATCATTAAGCAAAAACTTGCAATGAAGCAGTATTTGTCTGGCAATAAATTAGGGTGAATTGTGTGGGTGTATGAACAAAATGGAGCAAGCTGGTGTAGAAACGGAAACTCAACTCAGATGCCAAGGTAGGCACGAAGAATTAGCAAATGTGCAAAGCCTTAGATGTAATTTATTTAGTGACAGTTGAGCTTGAAGTGTTCCGCACAAGGGATGCATTCAATAAGTATTTCTACTGGTACAAAAGGTACAGCCACTGGTGAAATCTTTGCATCCTAAGAGGATGGGAGCTTTTACAAAATTTTAAAATTGCTGCCCAGGGAACTCTGAAAGTAATATTGTGTTTTCCCAGTAAGTTTGAATACTGTGGGAAGCCCAGAAGAAAATTGGCATTACTTCAACAGTTAAATGTTGAAAGGTAAAGAGGATGACTCACCTTCATCTGTATGTTGAACAAATCAAGAAAATATCTGACACAAGGAAGGTAATTGCATACTTCAGTGTGCTTGATTTAATTGATGGCAATGTACGTTTTCTTGAAAGTATATCATGTCGCACTAAGCCAATTCCTTCTGGAAATTAGATGACATACCAGACAGAGTTGCGGTATTGCTGATATAGTTAGTAACTTGAGCGCTGGAAGACGTGAAGGTAAAGGCACTGCGTGCTGTCACTGAGTACATTAAGATATCACCAAACAGCATACTGAATGGATTAAAGCTGAGTCCTAGGTCAGAATGTCCTTTGAAACTGAAAACATGGGCTTACAATGTGCGGGGTTATATGTTATATGGCTGGCAGGGCAAGGGCTGGTGAGCCTCTGCTGAACTGATGGGAAGTAGATGCTATGGTCCAGATCACCACGGTTCTGGGTGTCCAGCTGGCCCTGTGATTCATCAAAGTGCAACAGAAATCACAAGGAAATCTACATTATTCTGGTGGCACACTAATGACAAATACTGAATAATGGCTTTCAATGAAAATTAAAGCTGCTTGTATGTGGATTTGTCAAGACTCCGCCCATGTTATGGGCAATACCCTTTCTACATGCATGATGCTCACTTGCTTTATAGCCACTCTTTTCAATGAGTGATTTATCCAGAAAAGTTTGTGCAGGTTTGCTAGGGTGTTGGAGGTGCAAAGGCACACAACTTGGGAGTGGAGCATAGTGGAGTCTGTAACAGAAGGCTCAGATTCTTTGTCCATATTCACATGTTCATCTTTCTGTTGGTGGAGTGGACTGTGTGCCCAGCCTAGGAAAGAAATGGGACCTGTACTTTGCCTCGCAATGGCTGGCTTTGAGGTTTGGGAGAGGCAACAAAATGATAATTCTCTAGAGGTGGTTCAAGATGGACTATGTACTGGATAATGACAGCTTAAACAGGCCTAGCATTCTTCCCAAGGGTAGAACTGTAGCCAACAGCCTGCCTGTGCTTTGTGGTGGAAACAAATTAATTCTAAATTCTTATTTAAGCCAAATATTTCATTAACCTCCTCATTTAGTGTTACACTGCACTTTCAGCATGTTCAGGATAGGACAGCTGATAAGCATTTCCCATCCTCTCTACCTCCTTGCTCACATCTGTGCAACATTAGGGTGAAAATATGTTCTTGAACAGCATCACAGCAAATGCTACAGCTTCCTATGCTTTGAGCTAGCAGTAAGATGGGAGAGTCCATTTAAGTGTGTACTACATGTTTGTGGTGCTTGGGGCAGCAGGAAGTCGCTATAGTTAGTTAGTCACAGTAACTGTTCTTGAGAATAGTCACCTAATACTAGGCTACAGTCTCTTATTATTGTAGCATGGACTATAAAATAAAGTCTATTATTAGGCAACCATATTTTCTATAGTCCTATGGTGTCAAATAAAAACTGGTTGAGAAGTATGGGAGGATACCAGTACAATTATCTGTTTGCACAATTATGATGGTATTATGACTAAAGGACACAATCCTTGTACAAAGATGCCTTACACTCTTAATCTGGTCTTTTCCTGGACTGGGATCGAGTGACAGTGGATTGGAAACACCTTTATATTAGTGTCTGTTTCATGGAGAGATTCCTTGGACAGCTGAATATATTGAAGACTCAGAAAAGTGTTGCTCAGGCAGCTTTGTTGATACTTGAGGCCTCCTAGACTAATTATATTGGCCACTTTGGTTGGTGGAGAATGGAATGAGAGCAGCCCTGAGATGGACTTGGGAGTGTTGGTGGATGAGAAGCTCAACATGAGCCAGCAAGGTGCGCTTACAGCCAAGAAAGCCAATCGTACCCTGAACTACATCAGAAAGAAACGTGGCCAGCAGGTCAAGGGAAGTGATTCTGCCCTTCTACTCCACTCTCATGAAACCTCATCTGGAGTACTGCGTCCAGCTCTGGAGCCCTCAGCACAGGAAAAACATGGACCTATTGGAGACAGTCCAGAGGACCATGAAGATGATCACCTCTCTTACGAAGACAGGTAAAGAGAGTTAAGGTTTTTCAGCCTGGAGAAGAGAAGGCTTGGGGGAGACATTACAACAGCCTTCCAGTACTTAAAGGAGGCCTACATGAAAGATGGGGTGGGACTCTTTACCAGGGAGTGTAGTGACAGAACCAGAGGTAATGGTTTTAAACTGAAAGAGGGGAGATTTAGATTAGATATTAGGAAGAAATTCTTTGCTGTGAAGGTGGTGAGACACTGGAACAGGTTGCCCAGGGAAGTTGTGGATGCTCCATCCCTGGAAGTTTTTAAGGCCAGGCTGGATGGGGCTTTGAGCAACCTGGTCTGGTGGGAGGTGTCCCTGCCCATGGCAGGGGAGTTGGAACCAGATGATCTTTCAGGTCCTTTCCAATGTAAACAATTCTATGATTCTATGATAATTTCTGGTAGGAAAAAGAAGAGATGGGAATGAATGGCTGAATGTAGTGAGTCCTAGCAAAATGTATGTTGACTGTACCCAGCAAAGAGGCTTGCTTTTTGAAAAGACAACAGGGGCTGTGGGATTCTTGAGGCTTTTGAAAAATGGTCTGGTTTCATGTTCAGCCTCACATGTTGTGAAGCACATACTGCAAGGTGTAGTTCCAGGAATTGTAGATGGTGGCAGTCCTCAACACAGCAGTTCCTTCTATCATAGGTTCCTATCCATTTTCACAGAAACCCTACAAAGATTTTCACAGAGACATTTGGGGTTACGGTATGAGGACAGAGCAAGAGGAAGGAAGTGCAAGGATGGAAGCAATCCAACTCTGAAGGCAAAATATCAGCCTGTGTTCATAATTTGATAACATCAGAAATTTTTAGTCTGTCCAGGGACTCTTTACCAACTCCCAGAACAGAATGAAGGTTCCGGGTACCAGGCCGTGTCATGGCAAGTGCTTCTGCATCCATATTATCTCAGATACACTGTGATGCAGTATTCAGTACAAAAGCATGTGCAGTCAAGTGTCACACACATGCACATGGATAGAACCTGGAACTTAAGGAGATGCATAAATAAAATATAAAATTCCTGAGTATACATATTTCCCTTCATCCCTCTACAAGAGTCCACTGGCTGCAAATACCTCTTTGAAGAGAGTTTTTATTAGGTCCACAAAATTTAGCTCTACAAAATTTGCAATTCAAATGAAATGCACTTGTGGCAGTGTTTGACAAAGCATGACCAGTGGGGTGCCCTGTAATTCTGTCACCGAGCAGATGGGGAGATGAAGGGTTATTGCTTGTTGTATTTCATATAGACAGCAGATTGCACATCAAAGATGAACCCTCACAGCTGAAGTTTGACAACTGCTAATGGAAAAATACTGATGAAGTAAAATGTAGCCTATTGAAACAGTAGGCTTACATTATAGGGAAGTGATGGTGCCTCTGTACTCGGCACTGGTGAGGCCTCACCTCGAGTACTGTGTTCAGTTCTGGGCCCCGCTGTACAAGAGGGACATTGAGGTGCTGGAGTGTGTCTGGAGGAGAGCTACCAGGCTGGTGAGGGGTCTGGAGACCAGGTCATATGAGGAGAGGCTGAGGGAGCTGGGCATGTTTAGCTTGGAGAAGAGGAGGCTGAGGGGAGACCTCATTGCCCTCCACAACTACCTGAAAGGAGGTTGGAGAGAGGTGGGTGTTGGCCTCTTCTCCCAAGTGAAAAATGACAGGACCAGAGGAAACGGTCTGAAGTTGCGGCAGGGGAGGCTTAGGTTAGATATTAGGAGGAATTACTTTACTGAAAGAGTGGTCAGGCACTGGAACAGCCTGCCCAGGGAGGTGGTTGAGTCACCATCCCTAGAGGTGTTTAAGAAACGTCTAGATGTGGCATTTCAGGGCGTGCTCTAGTGGCAGAGATTGTAGGTTGTTTGGTTGGACTCGATGATCTTAAAGGTCCTTTCCAACCATGAAAATTCTGTGATTCTGAGAATTATTTTTTTTTTAGTGTGTTTTCAAAATTCTGGGAGTAAATAGAGTACATTCATTTTCCTTCAAAACAATGAAATTCTAATGAATAAGTAATTTATCTTTTTTTCTGTTCAATATAAAGTGTCTATTTATGAATAAAGAAAGTGTTTGTTGATGGGCTTGTAAGGATCTCCTTGTCCTGCTGGAAAGTCTGATGGCATTTTTAATTTCTGTTGTGACTTCAGTTTTATACTGAAGTGCAGTGTTAGTCTGTGTACTGAACTCCAAAAGCCTGAAGCATGCTTGGATATGTAGTTGATCCAGTTATTTTAAAGCTTGTAGTTTGATAGAAGCACGTTCCTTATGTAGCAGAGAAAGACAATGTGTTAACTCCCAAAGCAAAACAAAGTTTATGTCAACTAATAAAATCTCCCAAATTTCCCAAATGCCTTCCTGGAGTGAGTAAGTTGCTTGTACCCTTAAATTACTAGCAGAAATAAATATCTGAATGCTTAATTTGAATGTCTGTAACCAAAGAGCAATTGAGCTTGAGCAGTATGCTGTATCTTGTTAAACTCGTAAACCAATACTTAGATATGGTCCCCCTGTTAAATTACAATATTCTTTTTGGTCCAGCTCTATTTTCTCCTTCACTAACAGTTATGTGACTATTACATTGTTTACAGCCTGTTTCCCTGCTGAATCATCCACACATGCTGTTCATTTATGTGAAAGAGAAAAAAGAAAGCTGGAAGATTACTCTCATCATGTTGAAAAGATGAGGTCCTTCTTAGCTATGTCAGTCAGGCTGTCAATACATCTTCCTCACATTGCATCCTTAATGTTGATTTATAGTTGTTTCCTGAATAGGAAGCACAAAATCATTCCATTAGAAGTGGGTGTATTTGGGGTTCAAGGAAGGCTAGTTCAACTTTTAGGAAGAAACTTTTGTCGCAGCAATCAGTTCATCTGTGAAAGTGCTGTCAGCATGAGCTCAGGCATCCTTCCCTTGACAGAGTCCATTCCTGTGGCCGGAAGGGGTTCTTCGCCATCTAGGAAAGAAATGGAAACAAGTGCATTAATTTGGTGTGTTATATTTAGTGATATCTCATTCTACTTAGTAAAGGATCTTACTGGTGTAACAGACTTGGTGTACCTCAATCTTCTAATGGTAACAGCCTTTTTAAAACTTCCAAACACCAAAGAAATTATCAACACCATGTAGTAACATTGTAAAATACATGCACAAATACCCACGTGCTACTTTCACTGTGGGTGGTAAAAGGCAACAAAGGAAATCATGTCATGATGGGACATGAGGGAAGATGGTGTACCTCAGCTTCCAGAAATCGTAAAAGGATTTGTAATGTCGAATTTTCTTTTCTCTTTTTTTTTAAAGGACTCTTGCGCAAAAGCCTCCATTTCCATTCGTTCCTCTGCCCCTAGCCTAGTGCTGAAACCTGATTTGTCTGTGCGTATAAACTCTGATTGCCCCTTAATCCTAATCTAGGCTCAACACCACACACTGCTGGAACAGCTGTCCAACAAGGTAAGACCACAGGTCACTTGAGCCCGCCATCCTGTTGCTGCTCATAGTGAAGGTTATAAGAATAGAGGAAGTTTAGAATTATGTTTCCCCAAATATTTTCCCAGCTTCCAACAATGCTGTTTCAGGAACTTCCTGAAGAGAAAGTAATTTCTTTATTTTTAGCAGCCTTCTTTTTCTTCTTTATCTTCTCTATTCTCCTCTCCATGTCATGGAAATATATAGGATTTGCAATATTCTGTGTTCAGGAGTTTCACAGGTCAGTTACTTGCTTTATGAATAAGCACTCTGGAGTTTTTCTCAGACTAGCTTTGTTTGAAACTTGCTTCCTTGTTAGTTCCTGCTTAGGTCTTATATTTGAGGAGACAGTGAAGTGTCATTCCTTCTTCGAGTCATTCCCAATTCTGTAGAGCTCCAGCAATGTGTCTTTTTCCCTGACTTAGAAAGTTCCACTCTATTAATATTTTCTTGAATTGAAGCTGTCCCATACGTATCATCCTTGATGACCTATTTTGATATCATCCCAGTTACCTTGACAAGCTGCATAGACCATTCTTGCAGTGCAAATAGAGTCTAAATTACTCATTTATGTGAACTTACTCTTGACAGATGCTGACTGCACCACAAAGTGCCCTATGTTTCTCTCAGGTTACCACTTCAGACTATTTCTGTTAGCGGACATGGATAAACTTTCTTGCACTGCTAGAAGATCTTTCTACCCTTTGATTAGAAAGTTTCTTTTGACTTAATTTAAAAGGTGTTCGCTTCACATAGCTGAGAATATATTCTCTTTAATCTTTTTTTTAAACCTTTTTTTCTCATGCATGGAGTGAACTCTCAGCTTTTCACATGAAAAAATGTGTAGCTTCTGTGTATTGCAGCCCATCTGGCTGCAAAAATGAGACTGAATCCAGTTGCAGTTGAGGTTGCAGATGGATTGAAAATAACAGTCCCTCCTACTAATTTTTCTGGAGTTAAACATCTCAATGCTTAAACTGTTCTTTTGATGTCCTTACCCATGCCTGCAATTCTGGGCTGTAAATGAGGATCCTAAATGTATTTAATTGGCTATTGAAGTGAACAGTTGAACAGTATTTGTTTCTCTGTGTAGAGCTTTTAATTGTGCCTTTCCCGCTTTTCCCCTGCATATGGTCTTTGTGTATTACCACAGCATTATGGGTCAGGAAGAACAGGGACAAATACAGCAAACCACAAGTTGGATTATGTCTTTAACAGCAAGAAAGCTGTAGCCATGAAAGGATGCTGTTGTGTCAGCCTTGTTCCAGTGACTGTTGACTCCGGAGAACATACTAAGGGTACAAAAGACTTGGCCTGAACTAGTTTCCCATAGCAAAAGATGTATGTCTTTGCCAGTACTGGGTTGCACTGTGGTTGGAAGAGTGTCTTTACTACATTGATGACTGTGGAGTTAAAAACAGTCTCTTTCTCCAGCATTAGCTTTTCCCAACTGAAGCCTGAGGGCTTGGGGTCTGTATATATCACATTTTCTTGTTTTGTACTGAAAGATTTATATTTGGTCCTTGAGCTCCCTTGGGTCTCAAGGCTTGTAAGCATGGGAAATGGCAAAATGGTTTAATAGCAGCAGTACCTCCAGGGATGAGGTTTTTTGGGAGATGTTAATTCCATAGTCTACCATAGAAAGTAAGTAGTAAAAAGCCAGTTATTTTCTCTCGTGGCCTGGGGTAGGGCAAGACAGCACTCTTAATGCACAGTAAACACTCTGGTTCTGGATGCTGATGACTTTTTGTAGATAGCAACAGATATGTTGAGATGCTCTTAGGAATTCCCCTGCTCTCTCTTGGATGGCTTTGGTGGCCAGAGGGCTCCCAACCGGATGGGAACTGCCTGGGTTTACCAGCACTGCTAACGTTACCAAGAGCTTGGAAAGGAGTGTGGTGGAGGACCTACCTTGGATACCTGCCAGCTGGGTTCATCCAGGTGCATCAGCTACTATTACAAGCATGCCACTAGGCAGGTACAGGAGCTCTGCTGACACCAAAATACTGGCCTGACATCTGACAACAGTATTCTCTCCTTTTACTTACTGCAAATACTGCAGTGCTCAGGTTTACAGCAGAGAGAGGTCAGTGTGGTTAATGACCTGTGTGTAGTTCTCCCTCAGCCTAGAGCAGAGGAGGCAGGAACACCAGAACCACAGAACCAAACTCACAGCTGCAGAATTTTCCATTCAAAGTCAGCTATCACCAAAGTCTCATGTGATCTTCCAATTACTCCATTCTTAAGTATGCATCAGGCTATTTCTGATTCCATTTTGATAGTAATGACATCTTGAGTCATATTTGCATTCAGCATAGTCCATAGGGAATGAACAGGAAAAAAATATGGCATAAGAGAATTTAATAGTAATCTTTCCTCTAGGTAAGAGGCCTCATTGTGAAGCTTCCATGACAGGATTAAGCTACTTGAGCAAGCCATTGAATATTGCACACTTCTAATGTGAAACAATCAGTTTGGTAATAACTCAGATGCAGATCTGTGATTACAAGGGTCCAATTAAAAACTGTGCCTGAACAGAATATCCATTTACCACAAGAAAAAAAAATGCAGATTTTTATCATGATATTGGAATATCAGATTATGAAATAGTCACTTTATACACCAAGTAAATATGGTGTTCTCTTCTTCGTGGCTATGAGGGATACTGCTCCTCCCACCTTTAAATACTTAAAGAAGAGCAGGAGGCAGTCCCAGCTGATAGTGATGGATTTGCCGCCACGGTATTTAGAACCATATGCTATATTTCATGCCAAGGGCAAACCTGTACCATTGTGTAGTAATCAAGTTTTTGGGCATGGCTGTCCCCTCAGAGTCTTTTTCAAACCCTGACTTTTCTGTTGCTCAGATTAAGCAACAGATACGGCCGTGGCTCTCAAAGAAAGAAGGACATGTGTAGGGCTGCTTTGTACCCTCCAGCTGTACCTTCCATTCTGCAGGACAGCAAGAGGGACAGAGTGTCCCTGGAGAACAGACTTAGCAGACCTACAACAATAGACAGCAGTTCCCAGAGGAAAAAATACATTTCCATGAGGTATAGTTGGTGTCTGAGCAGTCCTCGCCACTATTTGCAATACTTGCTCTAGAGTGCAAGAGCAGGTAACATTCATAGGAGTAGTGAATGCAGGGTGAATGAAGCTGTGTTGCTTAGACAGTAAGGTGTATCCATGTAAATCCAAGTAAATTCAAGGAGTCAGAGCAATAGTCTTACACAATTGTTTCCTTGTCTTTTCCACTTAATAAGCATTTAGTAAAAATACGCTTTGTTTTAGGACTGCATTGTTGGCTCTTTCATTTATGTAATATGAGTTGAGGTTTATCTGGAGCTGTGAGCCATTAAAATCTTGCTTTCCTCATTTTTCATCCCTAAATGAAGATGTGAAATCTCAAATTGGGCAATATTTTAAAGTCTTCAATAGGAAAGTTTCCAAGAAACATTTTCTTCTGGTTCATAAGTGTTCCATGCCCTTCAATTTTCTTTTGACACTCCTGCAGTAAAAAGAAAGTACAGAAATGACATCAATTATTTTTCTTACCCAATTATCTCCTGATCCCTTGAGCTTTTCTAAGTAATTCTATAGACTGAGGTAACTCCATACCATGCTGAAAAACACATCGATCAATAGCAGGCATGGCCTATATATTAAAAAGGGTGAGAGAAAGTGCTACTGATGGAAGACTGAAAATAGAACAAGCACATCTTGTACAATCAAGGCTGTAAGGTGACTTGCAAGAGGTCTTCGATCCCTTGGTGTTTAACAGCACTTCGGAGCTTTTGTCTCTTGAAGTAAACTACTATAAAATTCTGTAAGAAACTTTACCTTCCTTCTTTAAAGAACATTTGTAATGAGATTTGCATGTTCTAGAAGGGTTCTGAAGGTCTTGTTATGACGGAGACTAAATGAGTCACCAGGATATGGAAGAGACACCAAAACCAAAGCTATTTAGACTCCTCTTCTTTTCTCCATACCTGTGGGTTCTCTTCTGAGTGATGCACGAAAAGTGCTGCTGAATCAGGATTTTATATGATTCAGGGTTATGCAGCCTGGCTATGTTATATGAAATAGGCTTATGCAGCCTTGTCTTGATGCAAGGCCCACAGAAGCTGATGACAGGTTGAGCAGCCGTTGTGGCCTCTCATCCTAATGATCTTGCCTTGGGATAGTTCAGTGAGTCCTCTGATGTTCTGCCTCACAGGGAGGAAATCTTGCCTTGTTCTTGCTTTCAGACAAGGTAAATGTTTAGATTAAATTATAAATGGAAGATCCTTTTTTGAATATAGTAATAGTGCTACTGTATTTCCCTTACCTTTCTTGTGTTGTTTGGACAGGAAAGGACTGTCTTTGGTATTGGGACAGTGTTTGGTCAAAGTCTGAGTGGCACTTCAGGTAGCCATATGGGTGTTTCTCACTCAAGCTACATTCATGACTTTTGGCTTGAAAAAGGGAGACAGCTTCACCTTGGCATCCTCAGAACAGCCTACAGTACAAACTTCAGTAGTGTCAGGTAGCTGGAGTGTCCTTAGATTTGTCAGCAAATGATAAAACCTACCTTAGGAGCTGTATCAAAAAACTTTTTCTGTCAATCTGAAAAGGAAGAGTTGTCTTTGTTTTGAGGATGTTACCCACAGGGGTCTGCAGGACCAGAATCACAAGTGTTGGGGTGAAAGAGAAGGCCTACCTCCAGGGTGGGAACATGGGCAACAGAAATGCTATGTTCTTTGGTTTGGGAGTAGAAGATATTTCTTATTCTTTCCAGATATTTGAAGGAAATGGACTTATCTTGGGATGTTCTTTGTCCTGAGAGATGGTGTTCTGGGTGTCAGAGTAGATTTACTGCTCACAGTCTACCAGTCTTTTTTTCCGGTGTTCAAAGGCCTCAGTTGCAGACTGTGCGATGAGATTCTTGAAAAACACCCATGGTGACAAAAGTCACCTTGGTAGAACCGAAGATAGTTATGTGGAGTTCAGAGTTCTGTTAATCAACACTAAAGGCTAAACCAGAGTGTGGCATATCAGAAAAGAGACAATGGCCAGGCCAAATCCAGGAGCTGTGTTTACTAAAGAGGCATAGAAATCCAGATTCTGACACTCTCTAGGTACATGTTTGTGAAGGCAATTTCTTCAGGTCTCTCTTCTACAGATACAGACTTCAAAGGAATTGCAGATCAAACACTTCATATTGAATCTGCTTCTTGCCAGGACAAAGATTTTTAAGTTTGGAGGTGAGATACAGTCATCACAGAATAACACAAAAATGACAGTTTTGAAAATAACATTATATGTCTTTCCTAATTATCAAACTTGAATCAAGAACAAGAGTTCATCTATCTTTTCCTTTAAGTTAGACATTAAGAGAATGATTTCTTATTTTATTTTTTTATTCTCTAGTTTTTTGAAAGGTATTTTCAGCCTTCCATTTTCACTTACAGTCACCTGTACTATGAAACAATGACTGCATTGACATTGTGATTCGTTTTTTTTTTCATTTTTACAAATAAAACCGTATGTTTCAGGCTGAAAGAAACTTCAGTTCTTTGTTTCTCATGACAGAGTTTTTGCATCTCAGATGTCTGAAAAGCTTTGAACTCAGCAAGGTCCAACTGCTCCAGCACTGATTCCCCTCCACCTTTTGGGGATCTCTTTCATTTTTGCAGCTTTCTGAAAATAGTCCATTTAGTGACCTGCATGGAGCCCTTGAAAAGGCCAGGCAACCATCTTGCTAAGTTCTATAGTAGCAACCAGACCCAAGGCAGCAGTTTTTAGAAAACACTGGGCAGAATGTGCTAGTTCTTTCACAAACTGATACTGTCTACAGTTGCTAATAGCTCTGAAGTATGGAGACAGGTGGCCATAAAAGCAAGTTTATCCACTGCATGTCTGTTTCAGTATATTGGGATACTCAGTGCTGCATTCTAAGCTTGCCTGCAAGTAGCAGCACATTGTGAAGTCTTTTCAGGAAATTCTCATCCTAAAGTTTCAACTGCTGCCCCAGTGGAAAGGTGACAAGGTGTGTGTGTGCATGTTGCCGGAAAGAGGAGACTGTTCATGCTGTGTAACTTTTGTGTGAATCAAAGACAGTGGGAAGCAGGAGGTGAGAATGGGCTGGGAACATCTGCAGGGCTTTTTTGCCAGAACAGAGTAGCCTAACGGTATTAAAGGAGGTAGCTCCCTCAAGCCACAGCGATGGGCAATCCCAGGGATGAGTGGCAGGGAAGAATCAGACTGGGCATAGCTGCTAGAGAGGTGCAGGCAGGACTGCCTCTCAAGTGACCCCAGAGGAGGGAACGGCCTAAGGCTCTGCAGCAAGTGACACAAAGACTCCTGGGTGAGAAGTCACTCAGTGCAGGTGCAGGGTTTTGAAGCACCTCTCATGCAAAGCTGAAAACACACTCCTCCACCCCCATTTCACCAAGGAAGCCCTTGTAGCCTGGGACTCCTCATTTGCACCTCCATTCAAAAGACATTGCAAATTACACTGTTCCTGTTCTGCAGGGATATGTGTGTGTACCCCTTTGCTGACTCTAGGCCAGCTTTGGCAGTGCTGGATAAGGATTGTGCAAGGGTAGGGATTGTGAAAGGTGCTGCACAACTCCCTTTGTAGGGAGACTTCTCAGGCATTGACAAAGAATCCTGTTATCTCAAATATGTCAAATCTGTTAATAAACCTGTTGGGGTTATCAGCTGAATGATTTTTGTGTTTGGTTGTTGTGTTTTGTTGTTTGTCTTTTTTTTTAGTTGAGGGAAGGTAAAGGTTTTTTATAGCTTCTGTTCTGAAAGTCCTGGAGGCACACTTTGCCTTTTACTGTTTGAATTTTTCCTTCCTGGTAGATTTGTCTGTTTGGCGTTTTATTTATGTTCTATTAGTGCTGCATTCTAGATGAAACTCCCACATAGAACTGAAATAGCCCAAGCTGCAGAGAGAAGAGAGAGCTACTCTGGCTAGAAGTTACCATGTTTGTGTGTGTGTGAGTATATATGTTATGTTTCTGTCTGTGGGTGTATGAAAAAACTACTGAGACCAAACCTAATTTAAAGAGATTCTTTCAGGCATGGTGTGTCTGCAATCACTGTTATTTCTTGGCTGTGGAAGTTCCACAGCTTCTCATGAAAACTCTCTTCTACTCAAAGCCTACCTACTGACCCTCAGACTTGAGAAAACATGACAAATCACTGACAGAAAATATGTTAACATTTCTTCAAGCAGATCTCAATTGTATGCAATAAACTGAGGTTTTTACAAGCATCTAATTTGAGTAACAGCCCATTCCAAAAAATATTTTTCTGTCTGGTATAGTACCACCCCACTGATATCACTATGGCTGCCAAGAAGCACCACAGCACTGGTGTATTCCTACACTGCTGTTACCAAGCATCTACACTTCTTGAAGTATATTAAGAAGTGAAGGTGCATTAATTATTTCTAAGGAGTTCCTGCCTTTTCAGATAGGTAAGTAATTTCACCAGTTAAGAGTATATTACAGCTGTTTAACATCTCTTGGTGCTATGAACAGGTTCACAATGATAGTCCGATAATGGTCACTCATCAGAAGAAATCAACTGCGGGGGAAAGACTTGTAATGATTGTTGAAGATTGACTGCAGTCCCTTTAAAATTTTTCTGTGGGAGAATGTTGTCTTTCAGTGATAGTTTAGCTCACGGCCAGTCCCAGTGCCCTTATGCAGTATCATTTTTTCCTGCCAATAGGTTTCTACAGGGGTGTCCTTCAAGGAGACATGCCTTCCTGGGAAATCTGCTAGGGTGGGGAGAACAGTTTTCAATCTCCCATGCAGCCACTGAGGAACAAACTGAGGCAACCATAACATCTTGCTAAACCTTCATAGATTGTTTTGGTTTGGTTTTTACATTTAAAAAAAATAATAAAAGGTTTTATTGCTCTTAATACTATTAAACAAATTCTTCTGACTTTGGTGCCAACGTTTTGAAGCTAACTGGTATAATCTGAGTAACTTGGAACACAGAAGTCTGCATAGGGAGCGTTTAAAGCCCCTCCATGGCAGCAGAGGTAGGTGACTTGGCTCCCACGAGAGGAAGAAGGCATGTTGTTCTGAGTTCTTCAGTCTCATTGCTTTCTTTAGAAGCCTTTAAGCCTGTTGCCAATTGTGAAACACTGTATATATACATACTAAACATGTCACCAAAGTTACTGTTGTATGGTGCTGCTCCAGTCCCTCCTGTTCACTTTTCTTTAAAACAACAGGGAGATTTAAGTCAGCAGGATTGCCTAACAGGCTGATGTTGTCTGGAATTCCTGGATAGGCTCCATGGGTAAGGTCCTCATCCATTTCAATCAGAAACCATGGGGAAGACCATCATTTTCCAAGGCAACAGAGAAGATCTGGAATCTGTCACCAGCATGAATTTAGAAATCAGCAGAGCAGCAGAGATTTGCACACTTAGCAATGTTGTGGTTTTTTTGATTCAGCTATTCTTTCTGTGCCAAAATGAATAATTTCTGTAAAGCAGAGAAATAGGACTGAAACAATCACAAATCCCAGGCAAATAAATATTGTGGCAAGCAGACCTGCTTTCAAGTTCTTTTTTCTGTTGAAACTACCAGCTGTGTATGACTAATGCCAGGATGTTGCAGTGCAAGTGTGCTCATGTCAACAGGGTGCTTAGGTGCTTTTCTCCATCAGTAGGTATCCAGCCGGCAAGTCCAGAGATTTCCTCTCCTAAAGTACATGCTTTCACTTGGTCAGAAGAATTTTATCCCAAGCTCTTTGAATTTCTGGAGTAGATTTTCATGGACTAGGAAAGGAACCTCTGTTTGTGACATCTGGCTAGCAGAGATTATTTATACCTACACCCTAGCTGGGTCATAGTGGTCAGGAGGACAAGACAAGCATTTGCCAGGGTTTATTGATAGGAACAGGAACAGAAGGCACTGCATTTGTAGTACACAGGAATTTATCCCTGCTTTTTGATTGTGGAGTTACGTGGAGTGTCTCCTTGAGAATGGGACTGCACCCTTCCAGCTGTGGTTACAGAGATGCAAGTCAAAAATGCCTGCATCCAGAGGGTTTACAATGCAGACAGTGAAGAGGAACAAATTCCTGAACAAGAGAAATGGGGGTACCTCCCAAAGGTACATACAGCAGCTCTGGAATAGAGGTGGCAACAGAATTACCTGTTATATTAATCCCTGTTAATTCTGTTAATCTTAATTTGTCTCTTAATCCCTTATCCAGTCATACAAGGCACCGTCTTTTCTTTTAGGGAAGAGAGTTTTATAATATAGTAGTTTAAAAGAACAGTTCACACAGTGAATGGCTTGTTATTTTGGTGTAATGCAGCTGAAACGATATTAATACAATGTGCCTGTGGCAAGGCAGAGTGTTTTTTAACTAGGATTGCACTCACTTTGCAGCATAAGTAAAAATTTGTGGCCTTCCAGGTATGGAGGAACAATATGTCTCCAAAAGACCAGTCAGGTTTGCACTCGTCAGCTGGCAGCTCAGTCTGGTACACCAGGATCTCCATCATGTCTGCATCATTTTTGTTTCTGTGTAAGCTGCCTGTACCCAGCAGGGGCACAGTGTCTGAATCTCCTCTTAGTGCTGGGTGCTGAAGGCTGGTGATTAATTTTGTTTCCAGCTTTTGTTTTTTCCTCCTGCTGCCTTGTATCAGGATTTAACTGGCAGAAGTTAGGCAAAAGGAGGCTCAGAAACCTGCCTGTTGTGTGTGGGGGTCTCAGGAGAAAAGATACCTACTCACGGCCCCTCCTTGCACAGCTGCAGGACCTTGAAAGCTCATGACCCGGTGCTCTTCAGCAGTGGACACAGGCATCAGTGTGGGATGGAGAAAGGAGAATGCTCCTTCAAGACACCTGTTTGTGAAAATGTCTGCATAAATTATTTGGGAGGGAAAGCCTAAATTTTACCTTTTGAGGGATCTGGACCAGAAAGGTGTTGAGTTGGGTTAGTCTGATGGTGTGTCCCCCAACCCACGGCATCTTTTTGGGGCAGGCTGACACGTTGGCCCTGCTCACATTAAACTTTGCATGTGCATCATCAGATGTTCCCTTGTATGACAAGGTTGGAGTTGCAGGTATGCTACTTAAACACAAACACACATGCAGACTGCAATAAAGCCTTTAGTAACAACACTAGAATATAAATTATGTTTGAAATATCACAGAAAAACTGTATTCTTTGAGACAGTTTTCTGGTCTCATCTTCAATGGGACCTGCTTAGGTGAGCTCACCACTTTCCTAAACAGTCTATTTGCAGTCAACAGAAGTATGACTTTTACCAGTGACTGAAGTAACAGTCAGCCTTTCCTAAGCACCTGGGTGTCCACAAAGACAATGGTAGAAGTGCTTCATCGCGGATTGAGTGTTGCAGAATGATGCACTCAAGTGAAAAGGAAACCAGTTTCCTGTAGAATGTGAGATGTGTGTATGTATGGAACTGAGACTTTTTTAACCTTTCAAAAGCAAAGTGCAACAGACTGTATCAACACCTCTACTAGCCTTAGGTTTCTTTCTGCTACAAAACTTTACCCCCAGGTCAGAAGTAGATGGTAACCCTCTGTCTTCCCACGTTTGCATTGTACATTTTTCTCAATCACCTCATCATATACCACCATCTTATAGTTCCTGCCATGAAATGGTGTTATCTTATGATATTAATAGCTGTTTGGCATACAATACACTTATGTATCAGAAAATAATTGTTCATGCTGCTTTCTAGGCTTCATGAGAGGTCACAGAGCAGAAAGAGAATGAATGGAAGTCCATCAGGGAATATAAACTATTTCAACTAGGAAGCGTGCTTATTTTTTGCAGCAGAGGATGTTTGCAAGTGACTGAATCAACTGAAGTGAACATTTCACTGCTCAGAGATATGAAGTATACTAAATTGAATGTGCACAGCATAACAAGAGCCAAGAAGAACATTGACTGTCATGCATACAAATAAGTTACCACTGACAGGCCATCAACAGTGTTTGACATCTTTCACAAATTTATTATAAATTGCCGTACCTGCTTCAACCTAGAAAAAGCCCTACTGGGTCATTATGAATAACAGATAAGTATTAGCCCAGTGGCTGTTTCTAGTTTGTCATGAAATAGAAATTGTGATTGGCAATTAAGAAAAAACAAACAATCCCTGTAACAAACAAAAAGGCTAAGTGTGAGGTCCTGCATTTGGATCACAACAACCACATGTAGCTCTACAAGCTTGGGGAAGAGTGGCTGTAAATCTATCCAGCAGAAAAGGATGTGGGGGTGTTGGTCAACAACTGGCTAAATACGAACCAGCAGTGTCTCCAGGTGGCCAAGAAGGCCAACAACACCCTTGCCCATATCAGGAACAGTGTGATGAGCAGGACTACAGAAGTGATCGTCGCCCTGTACTCGGCACTGGTGAGGCCCCACCTTGAGTACAGTGTTCAGCTTTGGGCCCCTCACTACAAGACAGACTTTGAGGTCCTGCAAAGTGTTCAGAGAAGAGCAACAAAGCTGTTGAGGGGTCTAGAGCAGAAGTCTTAGCAGGAGCAGCTGAGGGAACAGGACTTGTTTAGTCTGGAGAAAAGGAGGCCGAGGGGAGACCTTATTGCTCTCTACAACCACCTGAAAGGAGGTTGTAGCGAGGTGGGTGTTGGTCTCTTCGTCTAAGTAAGAAGTGATAGGGCTAGAGGAAATGGCCTCAAGGTGTGTCAAAGGAGGTTTAGATTGGCTATTACGAAAAATTCCTTCACCAAAAGGTGGAACACGTTGCCCAGTGAAGTGGTTGAGTCACCACCCCTGGAGCTGTTTAAAAGATGTGTAGAGATGGTGCTTAGGGACATGGTTTAGTGGCGGAATCGGCAGTGTTAGGTTAATGGTTGGACTCGATGATCTTATAGGTCTTTTCTAACATAAATGATTCTATGATTCTAATGAAAAGAGAAAGAAAGAGCCCCATATATCCAGGATAGTGTCACTGTGGGTCTGAAATCAGATCAAATGAATGTCATCTGAAAATGATTTCTCCACATACATTGCACAGGCAACTTTATTGTTGTCGTTAAAGCGGTATAAAAAGGACTTAGCACCAGTGCAAATGGATAAATCATATACTAACTGAAGAATTCACTTAAATACATGAATTGATAGTTATAAGCTAGAAAGAGAAAATAGAAGAGGAACATGTAATGGTCATTTACTGTAGAAATGCACAAGTACCATTGAGATTAGATGTTGGTTTGTGTGCAAGCACTGTACTGCTCTACACAGCTAGAGAGAAACTGTCGCTGTGCACAGATGGAGACTTCGTAGAGGAAATAATATAGATACTAAGGTCTTAGCAAAATAAATGATGCTGACGAGGCTGGCAGCATCTTGCTCTAAAAAGAATACCTTCTTTTGTCTGCCAGAGGACACTCTCCAGCAGCTTGTAAAGTAGGGAAATAATTATGTTCTGTTAACATGGCTATCTACCTCATTCAGTTTTGGGCTTCAATATCCATCTGCAGAGTGAAACATTGCTCTTGCACACGTTAGAACCCAGTGCTATCTCAGAAAAATGTTGGAAAAAATAATTCCTAGAAAGTTCTATGTGCCTCCACAAGGATTTGTACCAAGATTTTTGTACCTTTTTCAGGCCCTTCAACATCAGCCTTTAAAGTCTGCCTTTGGGTGAGTAAGGGAAATGAAATGTTACTCTACTGGTGAGAAGAGGCATTGGTCTCCAAATAGTTCCAAAAAACTCCAAATCTCCTTAAATATTTCAAGTACCTTTACACAGAGTTTGCTCAACTTACCAGTTTGTTTCCCAACAAGAAGACCTCTGAGCACTGCAGTTTGGCTAGATACACAGGGAAAGAGAGAAAGACTGAAGTGAAATAGCAGAGACAGAGAAAGCCGAGTCTGGGCATGTGGAATGGCTGAAGGGACAGTAAAATAAAGGGACTGTACCCAGGGACAGTAAAATAAAGGCTTTGTCTAAACATGGACAGTAAGGGCAAATGCCTGCTTGTTCAGGACTCTTTTCTGAAGAAGATGTGGGGAATGGCAGCGCCTAAGAGTTTTTTGACGTGACACCATGAACACAGACCAAGGTGTCGTAGCAAATCCCAGGATGTGGAAGAAGGAAAGATGGATAATAGATATTGTGCTGATGATCACCTTAATGCCATCACAACCCATATGATCACCTAGTGTCTTGTCACAGTGCTGATTCTGTGAATCACTTCTTACTATTACCTCTAGCTGTTTGTCTTGGTACCTGTTACATGGGACGGGTCTTAATGAAGCCTTTGTTCTAGATGCTGGGTACCATCTCAGACCATGTCTTTCCTGGTAAGCTGATGGTAGGAAATAATTTAGATCCCAGCATTAGCACTCAAAGATCACAAAGGACCGAGTCAGTGAATTCCACTAGGTTGAGGAATGGGAATTACTACAGATGCTGAGAAAATAACAAGCCAACCAACAACCTGGATAATGGAGATGGAGGAAAAATGAAAAGACTGAAAGCAGATCAAGTCTGTATTGCAGTGTGGTGAGCAAGGGATAGACCAGACTGGTGTCTTGTGTTCTTATTTATTTGGAAAGTAATCTAACCACTCTGTGTGTGGGGAAAAGAAACAAAATAAAAAATCAAATCCATACCTTCCCGTGCAGCTTTTTCTTAATAATATTCATTTATAAACAAAGTAGACTGAAGCTTTGAGTCGTCCTTTTCTACTCTTTCCTCATGCCCGTTTGTGTTCTGCCACTACATAACCTGCACAGTACCCATGATCCATGGTTCACCACTTGATATATTCAGATAGACCTCACTGGGATCCTTCCAATATTATTTTTCTGTCATATCTCAGAAAACTTAATGCTGAAATCGATAGGCATCTCACTGAACTGGAAATAAGCCTGAAACCATAGATTGGCCCAGGGAGCAGAAACGCATATAAACATGCCCCTTCTCAGTTATGTAAGACAATTGTGCTGAGTGGATCTGGAAAAGTAAACAGAGAAAGAGTTTCATGTCTGCTTTGAGCTTTGAATTTCATTAAGAATTTCTTCATTTAATATGTTAATGATCCTTATCAGAGATCCCCACTGTACCAAAAGACCAGAAAATGGCATTTTCACAGATACTATGATTTCTCAAGTGAGCTCCTCAAGTGAACTTGTCGTCAGTTCTTTGTTTATGAAAGAGGAATTACTAATGTATTTCAGTAGGTGTATTACTTACTGTTAATTAATAGATTGTGATGGCTCTGTAGTAGCTCTTCAATACTAATAGACAAATACAGTATTCCATTTATGCAAGTACCACTTTGGAGTATCATGTGATACCTTCCTGAAGGGCTGTTACATTTTTATTGAAACTTTAACAGGAGGGAGTCAGGGTTTTTTTCAGCTCAAAGCATTGGTGTGGCATTTGCTTCCTTGGTGGAAAAGAGTAAACTGGTGGCTAATAAAACTGCAGAAGGAAAAGGCCCTGCACTTTTATTTCCCAGTTGAAGGAGTAGGAGGCAGACAGTAGAGTCATCTTTGTTCTTATCACTGAAGAAATGTACAAACATTTCCAGGAAAACAGCTTTCTACAGCAAGCATGGAGCTGTGCTCTTGTTTCCAAAATGAGATTTGCATCCCATTGACTGTTCTTTATTCTTTTTCATTCTTGGCTTTTCTGGTTGCTAAAAGTGCCAAAGCCATGGCTTTGTTTTCACTGAGTCCTAAGAGGGAAAATTTACGTTCCTGCGGGACTTAAACAAAGTTGCAGGAGTTATTTGTGTACAAGATAGTGAGCTATGAGTAGTGAGTTTGGGGCTGTTTCGTTTTAGGGAGTCAGAAAAACTCATGGATGATTCAGTTGATTTTGTAAGGAATCGTGGAATGGAAGTGTGTTGCAGTTGCACTGAAAAAATCCAAACAATTTATAGAGTGGGTTAGGTCTGGCTGTAGAATCCATACTCCTTATTTTCCATTTTACTTGAGTCTAAACTAGCTTCTTTGTAAAATGCTCTTTAGTGATCATTCATCTATCACTTTGTCTTTGCTGCAGGGAAGGTTGGGTATATGCTTGAAACACCTCTTTACGGGTGAAAGGAAGTGCATTACATTGGATTGCCATCCAAACATAACATGTTTGAGAGCCTGCTGTTTCTTGTCCAAATATTATGCTAGGGAGAAGCTACACTCACACACACACCCAAACACGCATTCTGTTCCTGTACGTTGTAGTTTCAGATTTTTACTCTGTCTCCAACTAAGGCGTACATATAAATCTGGATCTTAGTATGATACTGAGCTGATGGTTTACTAGATCAGAAGAGGTGGAGATGCATCCTGCTGTGTAAGACATGCAGGACAAGGAGTCATCATGAGGCATTGACATGGCAAATAGGTATCTAAACTCACCAAAGGTAGAAGTGTGCTTTACCTGAAGTTTAATACAGCCTTGGACTCCATTTCCTGGGCTGTGATTCAGGCTCTGCAGAAAACCTCACTCTTAAGTGGTAGACAGACAACTGAAGGTCATACTGGGCTTCCCTTTACTGTATTGGGAAGCCAGATGCCCAGCGCACATGGACACATCTCTGAGCAGAAACTTGAATCTAGCCATCCCTGTTGGGAAATGAATTTCACCCTGGTAGTGGGAACTGCTCTCTCAGCCAGTCTAGTTCATTCAGGTGTAATCAGCAGATGTAATGACTTTGCTGGAGGAAGGTAAATGGGTTGGAAATATCACAACATATTTTGAGGGCAAGGGGAACAGAGGTTCAGTTTGTATTTTATCTAAAAGAATCTCACCTACTGGTGTGTATTGTGGCTGCAAAATACAGCCAAAATTCCCCCCACAATTCCCCCTGCTGGAGCCAGGGGGAATAATTTGAAAACCTCTCTGCAACATTTAAGCGTTTTGGACAAAAACACTTGGACAAGATCTGATTCCTTTAGATCCGATTCATATTGGTTTAAAATTTGCATATGAAATTCCTTTGGTTTGTGAAGTCTTCATATAAATCCCAGCCTAGCTTTTCCTTACAAATTAGTGATTAAGAATCATGACTTCTGGAGAGACTAAGGAGTTCCATGATGATTGCCATAAGGCTTTTTTCTTATTGGCAAATTCGCCTTTTTCATGAGCCTTAAAATAGGGAAAGGTCTTCTTGTATACCAGACATAAACTTTACATCATGGCCTTGATGAAAAAGCTCTCTCTCTAATAAAACATTCTTAGTTCTGGTTCTGAAGTGATGCTGCAAAAATGAGTGACCCATTCCTGCCCCAGGACAGTACTCTGTGATTAGCACCAGATGTTTGGATGATGTGATAAAAATCATACTGTGATTCAGAAACTTGGAGACATCAGTTGTCTTATCTGTTTGATCTAAATACGGCTCAGCCAAAAACCGTACTACCAAAAGACCACCTGCAAAATTTCCCCAGGGCATGCCTGTTTCAGGTAAGCCTCTGGCCACTTCCTCTGACAGCTGTGATTGAGAGTGCAAACCTCTGCAAGATCCTCTGAGATCTAAGCACACACATATGCAGCCCTCTTGAGAGATAGGTATGTGGTGCTATTTGTCTGCAATACAAAATGAGATTTGTGCAAAAGAATTGCTTTTGATTTCATTTAATTACCTTACCTGAAGCAATGGTGTGTGCAAGTTTCCATCATCCTGTGCTTAATTAAGAATGCCCAAGATGTTCCTACTAATCTCTTTGTCTGTAAGTCATCCTTAAAAACCTAATCCTGTTTGATATAGCTTTTGCAGCAAATAACTTTGCATGTCAATATTTAGGAATTTTTTTTTTTAACAAGTAACAAACTGAGCACTGCTCCTGCAAGTTGATTTCTGAGTTTATGTTTTCTGTGAGAAGGCTGGATTGATGTCAGCCGGGTATTGAAGGAATAGGTCATGGGAGGTGGTGCTCCTGTGATGGAGATCATGCAGTTTAAGAACTTACTTTCCTTCAGTTCAGATGCAGGATCTGTTTGAGTATGTTCTCTTCACCCTTTTCCTTGTAAAATTCACTTCAGTCACTTTTATACATTATTATTGCTTTTCAGATGGCTGATGACAACTGAAACCAGGAAATGTCACATCAAAGTGTACCTGAGTGCACTCATAGTATTTGGGTTAACACTTGATTGCCTAGTTCTTTAGCCCATGTGGATCAAGAGAATAACAACTAGTTTGGAATGCCTGCCATGCCACTTGTCTTCTAAACAAACCACCTCGGAGATGATACCCCTCATGGAAGTTTTTTATCATTTGGGGGATGGTAGCCAGAAAAGTGACATTTTGCATGTGTTGTCCTGGAGCTTTAGCCATTTCTGCGTTCTTCCTGTGGCCTTGTCTAGCAATGTTGGAAATCATGTTGATTGAAGCTCCCTACTGATTAGTGATTACTTTGACATTCTCTGTCTTCTCTTTATGTCAAGGTAGATGTTATAGTTGGGATGTGAAAAAAGGCAAAAAGGCCGAGGCTTATCATATGAACAGATTCAGTAAGTGTGTCCTTCCCCTCTGTTTCCTTGGAAGCTTCAAATGTAGGCTTGAGGACAGAACTTCTGCTCTTTTCTTCTGCTTGTGCCTATAACTGCAGCATCTCAGCTACATGCAGATGAATTCTCTGGAGCATCCACTGCTGAAGTCAAAAGCTGTTATTCAGGGAATGTTAATAAAAAAGCCTAAAGTTTATGTTCAAGAATAAATGAGACAGAAAAAAACCCAACTATACCGAAAAAACTATACCAAAAGTAACACAAGAGATTGGATTTAAAATTTATGAAATTTTGCTTCTCATAATACAATTCCTTCTAATTAGTTAACAGTGATAGTACAGTGCAGCATTCTGGACATTTAAAAGATGACTTTGAAATCAGGGCTGAATTAAGACTTGAATTTGTGCGGATCTTGAAACTACATTCTTGTTCTTGTAGGTGTCCTGTCTACCAAATAGCTGCAAAAACAAAGTATTGTAATGTAAAAAGTACTGCAAAATCTTAGTAAAGTATTCAAAATCTTAGTCTTGTCTAAGAGATAAAAGGAAGTCTATGCAATATCATTCCTTACGTGATGAGTTGAGTTGACATTATATCTTAATGATAGCCTAGAAGTACTGCTAGAGGGAAAAAAAATAACCTCTTTTTGCTGCTGAATTCTGCTTCGTAAATAACTAGTGTTAGAATCTCTAAGTAGAGGGAAGTTAAAAAGAGATAAACTTGGTAGACTATGGAACCCAAATCTGTTTGCTCACCAGTGTAAGTATTTGTGGAGGGGAGTCCATAATTAAAGGTGTTACTAGCATTGGTCATCAATGATTTGTGCGCACTAAGACTGCTTAGTGAAGTCCCTGCAATAGGCATGTGTGACCCAGCTAGTCTGCATTGCCTTTCCATGTGCTATGAAATTATAACTTGCTTGCAGTTTCAGTTAGCCTTCCTTGCATCCCAGGAAAGATATCACCAGATGGTCTGAGTAAATTTGCCCTCAAAACGCAAGAGTGCCTGTATTACTCTGACACTGCAGAGGAAGATGCAAAATGACAGTACGGGAAGGCTGACAGTAGCTAGGGACCATAAATATGCCAGCTGGGGTTGGTTTGGGGTCCCTGGGTGTATTCCTCTTTTTATCCACAGGCTTCACAACAGGTTGGAACTGTCAAGAGTCTTGTGGTTAGCTAGCTGAATGGAGACAGTCATTTTTACTATCATTATTTTCCACCTGGCAAAACCCCCATCTATAACAACCAGATCTTGTCAGGCTTTCTCCATGCTTCTTTAATGGAGATGTAAAGAGACCATTTCTCTGTCACATTTTGGGGGATTGGAGGGTTGTTTTTGATTCAAGGCTGCTTTCAGCCTTGTTTGGGCTCTGGGAGAACACGTGACTTGGAAAAGGAATGTGGAGGAGAAAAGGCACAGGATCTGCTCACCTCTCAACAATTTCTTTGGTGGTTTGTTAGAGACAGTAGTTAATCTGATAACTGTCATCTCTGGGACAATTCTGGAGGAATCATCCTGACAGGTTGCAGATGTTTCTCCCTGTAAGAACCAAGGTTGCACCATTGCCATCCCAAGAACTGACATGGAAAGCAAGAGCAAGAACAGTCCTCCGGCACTGTTGACATACTACAGAGGTAATTTATAACAGCGGGATAAGGGGTTGTGAAAACCTTTCCCCTTCACTTTGCCTCTAATAATGCCAACAAACAATTATTTGGACGGACTTTGACAGTGTCTCCTTCAGGCCTAAGCCTTTGAAAAGGCCAGATAACTTATGCAAGGCAAGTGATGTTAAATACGTATACCTGTATGTGCATGTGAGTGTATGTTACAAGAAGGCTGTCTCAGATTAACTCAGTTGAGTCTCAGCCAGCAAGGAGCCAATCTGGAGCTGACTTGACCCAGGAACTATGGACAGTAACCAGCCACCTACAGTGTTCTTCCAGGGTGAAAGTACCTTTTTTGGTTAATGACACAGGGAATTTTTCTGCTTCAGGCAAAGTCCAACACAACTCACAAAGGTTATATGTCTTTACATCATCTATGTAACCAGGCTTGATCCTTCTGCAGCCCTCCAGTGCCATGACGATGAAGTATCACAGTAAATGCCTCCCCCTTTCCCCAATACCTCCTTTTCTCCCCAGCTGGATGATTTCAGTCATTTGTCAGCCAAAGTGTCTCTGAAATACAGGGTAAATGGCTTTACGCAGCCCTGTGGGGACAGTGGGGCATGCAAGAAGACTCTCCATTTGCATAATAATAACAAATATTGCATAATATTATATTAATATTCTTATAATAACATTAACATTATAATATTAATGACTAAATATTGCATAATAATAATAATAAATATAGCATTTTACAATAACAAAGAATTAGTTCATGAGCACACAGGGGCTGAAAATTTGGGACCAATGTGCATGCAGGGATAGAAAGAGGACCAGACAGAGCCAGGATCCCACCTACATACCAAACATTAGAAGCAGTGGTGTCCAAGGGTAGAGATGCTGCTTCTTTCTGATCCATGATAGGAGCCTAGAAATCATCAGCAACTCCAAATGTTTGCTAATTCTGTGTGCACCTACCTGTCATGGGATGCATAATTTCTGGCAACAATTAAGACACTGATTACTCATCCCTGAAATAGAGATTTCAAATTCCTTTCCTAGCCTTGATGTAATTTCTTCCTGGATCTATCACCTGCCTGTTACATTAAAGACTCTCCAAAATCAATCTTCAGTCACTTGACTGAGCTGATGGAGTGAAAACATTGCATGGATGGCAGCTTGCCCCCTTCAGGAATGCAAACCAATTGTGTTACCATCACAAAAGTCTACAGATGTAGTCTGTTCCTCTTGGTGCCATGCTTTTCCCACCAGTGGCAGGTAACCCACTCAGTCAGACTGGGTGCTTTGCCCACTTGCTGCCTTTGAGACGAGTGTGCCTCCTTCTCAGTGGAAGGAGAAACCTTTCCAGATGCAGAGGGAGTAGAAGAAGGTTCGGAGTTAAGGGAAGGAGAATGGTTTTCCCACATTCTCACAGGCCTGACTTTCTTTTGTGCTTTCTCTAGGGGCTACCAAAGACATGGGGAAGATGCTGGGTGGGGATGAGGAGAAAGACCCAGATGCAGCCAAGAAAGAAGAGGAACGGCAGGAAGCCCTCAGGCAAGAAGAGGAAGAGAGAAAAGCCAAATATGCCAAGATGGAGGCTGAAAGAGAAGTTATGAGACAAGGGATTCGAGACAAGGTAGGGATCTGGCTTTTGGCACATACCAAGCAACCCATAATGCTCAGTGGAGATCTACTGTTTTCAGCTGATTTGTCCCTGAGCAGCTGCATAGAGCCTGGTACTCTGCTGCACCCAACTTTCTAATCTTGTGCACTGTCCCTTGAGCTCTGTTAATGTTTAAACACACTTCCCACACGAAAAAGCACTGCAAAGTTGATAGAGAGAGTGAAGATGAGGGGAGAATTTTTTCTCATTATCTGTTAAATGCACACATTATTTTAAATGTCAAAGGCTATTCTGTCCCTATGTGGGTGCTTTGCAAGCTTGCATTTGTGGTTTGTGAGAAGGATCCTAATTCAGTGTGTTTCTGAGAGATACAGTTCAAGTACCTTCTGTATTGTTTCTAAGGCTTTCTTTGTGTTCACAGGTGAAATGGGAGAAATCTACTCTACTTTTCACATTTAGACTTCCACTGCTCACAGGGGATTAATCTGAAAGAAAGAGAGTTTCATTTATCTGAGGGACTTAACCATTGGTTGAGTCACTACTACTCTCTTCTACTTAAGTTGATTCTTGTAAAGAGAAGGAAATTAATAATTGTGAGGATTCAGAATGAGATTGAAAAGAAATGTACAAAACAAACGTTTACTAGAGAAATGAACTAATTTAAGGTAGCTAAGCCCATTGTTACTGTACATTAGGCTTTGGGGACTGATGCATGGGGAGAGAAGGCAGTTTTGCTACCTTACCCCCAAGACTGGGTCAAAATTGTTTTTTTAAAATAATTTTATTTTATAAGAAGAGGCCCTGGAGCTCAGATAACTGTGAAAGAAATGTGGGTAATGGTTGGAGGAGGGGTTTCTGATCATGAAGGCCTGTGTGTTGACTTACATCATATGCCAAAGAACAATAGAAAATACCTGTAGACAGAATAAGGAAGCCCCACGCAGTATAAGTGCTGTTGCCTGTGCAGTGCCTATCTCTGTACAGGTTGCAGTGACCTAAGAACATGCCTGGGAGAAAGGTTCAAAGTCTCACTGCTGAGCTGAGAGTGGCTCTCCATAAAGAAAACTATATCTGCACTGGGCCAAACTTCTGACCCAATCCTTATGATTCAGGAGTAAAGCAGATAAGGATTAATTGTTCTGGTGGCATAATGCATCTTGTAAAGGGGTACTGAGAATTTTTCTGCAAATAAAGAAATTTGGGATTATGCTTCTAAAGAAAGAAATTGTCAGGGAATTGTCTGTCTGTGACACTGTCAGAGAAAGGTATTCCTATGATCTTTTAAAAGAGGGTATTGATTATCAGACAGACAGATTTAGAACATCTACCTGGTCAAATTTTTTTTATTTTATAATGTATTTAATTAATATATAGATAGATAATGTAATATATTAAAAGAAACATATCAATGAGCACAGTATATGTTTAATATATGTTTATAGTGGAACTGTTCCTAAGCAATGATATAGGACTACATTAGACCTGAGGGGAAATAAAAAAAAAAATAGTAATGAATTTCTGAGTTGCAGGCCAATGGGCTAATGACCTATTTTCACTGGTCGTTGTCTCTTCTGCTGGACCACTGAAGTGTTCACAGAAGTAGATTATTTCATCTCTGTCATGCCTTACTATGTATGTTCTCACCTCATTTACTATGCAGTATCTGAATTCTAATGGCAATATAATGAATTTCCTTAATCGAGGGTTTAATTATTTGTTGCTATTATTATTATGCTTTCACTAGTACAGTTGATGAGTTCATCCCAAGCACGGTTTCTTCTAAGATTTATCTGGGTGGGGGACAAATAGTTTTGTTAAGTTTTATCTGTTTGCAAAGTATAAAAGCAGAAGGGTCATTACATGATAAAGCCTTGATGGCAGAAGAATGTTAGCATCTTGTTGCATCAGTGAGGCTCTGTGGCACAGTAACAAACACTCAAGACTTCCATGTCTCTTCGCTGGCAATAGGAGAATGGTGAAGTCTGGGGTTTGATGTTTGTTCCTGTGGGCAACATATCGTGCAGCAGAAGATTGTGCAGTCCTTGTCCTGTTTAAGCATGAATTCTTCTGTCTCTGGATGTGTGCCATTAATTCTTCCCATTTTTCTTCCTGGGCCATTAAATGCTTTCAGTGGTTAAGCAGTAAGATTCTCCGCAGTATTTGGCATTGTTTGTGTCCCAGGAAACCTATGAAGACTATTCAGTTCTTTGTAGGTATTCAAGACATGTAATTTCCAGGTCTTTCATGTTTTCAGGTAGGTGGTATTGGAATTTACTGCTAGAAAAAGGAGAACATTTTGGTTGCTGGCAACAGGTTAAGTCCTCAGTTAGGGCCTTTGTTCTCTCCAGTGGGAAACTGTTCTCATAATGCTGCTTTTTTT